>JAOEGS010014699.1:0-21738 GCA_025447755.1 Corythornis vintsioides | reverse complement strand
ACACAGGAAAGACATGGACCTGATGGAGCAGGTCCAGAGGAGGGCAACAAAGATGATCAGAGGGCTGAAACACCTCCATTATGAGGACAGGCTGAAGGAGCTGGGGGTGTTCAGCCTGGACAAGAGAAGGCTCTGGGGTGATCTTATAGCCACCTTCCAATACCTGAAGGGGGCCTACAGAAAATCTGGAGAGGGGCTGTTTATAAAGGGCCTGTGGTGAAAGGACAAGGGATAGTGGGATTAAATTAGCAAAGAGTAGATTTAGACTGGATATGAGGAAGAAGTTCTTTACCTTGAGGGTGTTGGATCAGTGGAATAGGCTCCCCAGGGAGATGGTTGAGGCACCATCTCCGGAGTTATTCAAGGTGAGGTTGAACAAGGCTCTGAGCAGCCTGGTCTAGTTGAGGGTATCCCTGCTCACTGCAGGGGATGACCTTTGGACCTTCTGGCCCTAAACATTCTATGATTCTATGGTTCTAAGATCATCTAGTCCAAACCTCTGCCTGAGCAGGATCACCTAGACCAAGTCACCCCGGAACACATCCTCTCCGAGATCTGTCCTTTAGCTACTTCCCAATCCACCTCACTGCACAATCACTCAATTCACACTTCTCAAGCTTGGCTGTAATGATCCCATGGGATACAGTATCAAAAGCCTTGCTGAAGTCAAGGAATACCACATCCACTGCACATCCCTCATCCATCCATCTACTTATACATCATAAAAGGCTATCAGATTAGTCCAGCATAACTTCCCCTTACAGAATCCATGTTGACTACTTGTGATAAGCCTCCTTTTCACCAGATGCTAAGAGATGGCAGCAAGGACAAGCTGTTCCATCACCTTTCCATGGATGAAGGTGAGGTTGACAGGCCTGTAGTTACCCGGGTCCTCCTTTTTTGCCCTTTTCGAAGACTGGGACAACATTGGCCATTCTCCAGTCCTCAGGCATTTCTCCTGTTCTCCAGGACCTTTCAAAAATTATGGCGATTGGCCTGGAAATAACCTCTGCCATCTCCCTCATCACTCATGGGTGTATCCCATATCTCAAGGCTTCACAGCACTGATGGTCATTACTCCATTAACTCCTTCCATGGACTTACATATGTCATTACTCTTGCCAAGAGCTAGTATCAAATAAATTGGGACTTGAAGCCCACTTCAGAGATCCACCTCTATTTGTATGCAAACAAATCCAGCACTAACTATATGCAAAAATGAGATAGAAAGGAGTGGGCTATTTAAGTTCTTATTTGACTGCACCTTCTAGTTCAATCTCTGCCTCTGTATATGAGGTGTGTTCCCCCACTTTCTTTCTGTCATGTCTCTACTAATTTCTTTGCTTGGCCAGCTAACTTTCCATCTCCTACCCATCACGTGCCCAAATAAAATTCCAGCAGCAATGAACCAGAACAGCCAAACAAATTACTTCAGTGTAGTGTATCATCTAAGATACCGACAGCAGGACTACCCTGATATGCACTATTTGACAGATCCTCTACAGAATACAACACCTGGTCTTAAACAGCCAGGACCTACAGAGCTCAACTCCCTAAGTTAGAACCACCACTTTTAATCAAATGTGAAGCATCATGTGCAAGTTGCTTACAGCATCTCAATTTGCTGCTATAAATGACAGCCACCTGCTTAAGAAAGCAAAGGATTTATTGCCCCTTCCATTTGTAATAATTCAAACACATAAACAATTATAATCAAAAGGAGTGCCTAAACTATACAGTCTCATAAGATTCACTATGACTGTATCATAGATGCAAATACAAATTTAATGATTTTTATAATTTTCACTTATAAAAGAGAATGACAATCTAGAATATTTTGTTACCTTAGCTATGTGTTCAGTTAATAAAATGTAAGAACTATCTTGTGTAAATAATCTTAATTTCCTATGTAAAGGACTCATATTTAATAGTATTTCAATAGACCTGTACAGTCAACCCAAATAGGGAAAAAACAAGCAAACAAACAAACAAAAAACTAACACCACACACACACAAAAAACAAAACAACCAGGTAAATCTAGAAAGAGCTTCATCTGTGAGTTTCATAAACACCAAGAAAACAGCAACCCCCTCCCACAAACCAGGCCTCATACCTATCAGAAAACCAAAATAAAAAGAAGTGAACTGGCATAAGGAACTAAGTCCTCTGGTCCTTCCTACAAGAGCCTGTTCTTGAGATAGAAGAGCTACTACACTCTAAGAAAGGAGCAGGGGAAAGGAATTCCCCAGCACTATAAAATATTCTATACCACAGCTAATTCTAAATGAAGACAGATTTACCCACCAGGAGAGGACTGCTAGCCAGTAAGGCCAAGGGTGTCTTAGAGGACAATAAACTGTAGACACATGTCTTGCACAGTATTGTACATACTCAGATAAAGTCTTCCAGGAAGCCTGTCAATGGAACGGGGTGTATGTACCTATACTTCTATGTATCCTGCAAGGGTAGTCTTTCCTCTGCCATATGCAAGCCTGAAAGCCATTTGGGCACAGTTAATTATTCAGAAACTTCCTTGTCAGAGGGGTGATGTTATTTCAGAACAGGGTAGCAATAATTGGGCAGTAACTGTCCAGAGCTTCCACATTCACAGATAATTTCTAGAGGAAAAGCCTTGCAATTACTTCTTTCTGAAAAGCTGCCAAGTTATTCCCCAGGAACGGAGGCAGTGAGAATCTACAGCTATAACAAATCAAGGACTTGCATGCTCGATTTCACTAAGGCAGCTGTGTGTCAAAATCCAAGCCTTCCAAGCATCTCAAAGACATAGTGACTGCTGTCTTCTACGGGAAATAAATCACGTTGTCCCACAAGACACAAATTTTGTGTCAGGAAGCTGACAATCCTGTCTGAAGTAATCTCAACAGAGGAATGGTTTTCTCCTGACCCGGTTATGAATCTGCATTTTAAGACAAAATGGATTCATATAAACGCTCATGGTGCAGATGAGGTTGCAAAGAAATTATCTTTATCTTTCGATGTATATAGAAACAAGTTCAGCATTCTTGATCGCTTCTGACACTCCCAGTACAACTTCTAAACGGTATGTAGGGAACATAAAATGGAGGAACTCTGATCCAATGCTGCCTTTGGTCCTTCTCCCAGATTTTGGTGGAAATAGTACAGACATGAATTTGCTAGGTAGTAACACCTACATAATTTTGTGCTAATAGATCCAGCAGAAATAAGATAGCATAGTCTGTTCTTCTAGTCCACAAAGATCCAGTGGATTTCTTTGCATTGCGAAACAGTGACAGATACCCACAGTCTTATTCTTCTCTCATTTATCTCTGTGAAAACCTTCACTTTGAGATGGCTGTGGTGTAAGATTTAAGAGTCAAAATTAATAGAACAGTCTTTGCTAATTTTATATTTAGTTTTGCTCTACACTGTTACCTGGATAACTGTATGAAACATCATAAGGGTTATGTTTCAAGTGCTGTGTCTTACTGAAATAAGTTGAAGGCTGAAGAGAAAGCTGGGAAATAAAAAAAAAAAAAAAGAATGAAACAAAAACAGGAGAAAGAGTTACAAATAAAATAGAAAGTCATACTGTTCCTACTCTAAACTGGAGGAAAAAAAAAACCTCATAAAAGTGGTTTGGATAATTTTTACTTGCAGCTTTTTTGTCATATTAGTGAGACTGCATATATGGCAAAGGATTTAAGGATAATAAGACTGCAAGAATAAACATCAACAGCTGCATGGTACTATAAAAATCTCCAACTTCTCTTGCTTTAAAAATACCATGACTGTGATGAAAAGAACTCCAGGGGAAAAAAAACTAAATAAAATTCCACCAAATTCTCAACACCCAGAATGCTAGAAAAAACACCACAAAAAAAGACTAAATGCAATTTTATCTGATATCACAGTGCCAGTGACACCTCGGTAATGATCCATGATCATCTCATCAATAAGTAATAAATTCAGGATGAAGGAAGTCAGTTTGCTCCACAGTGAAAGGAAATCTCTGTCAAACACCACAAAGTATCACAACACTGAAAAGCAGCTGTCAATCAGCTGATTCGTTACTGCTTTCTACACTAACTGCTTTGTACACTGAAAACTTGAGTTCAGTTGTTGATGTATTCATGTTCACTCACATATAGGCTGCTGAGATTTAGAGAAAACCCAACACTAAATTTTGACCACACTGTGGACTGAATTTGTCGTTAGATCTCCAGGCTTTCTAGCCACCACTACACAAGCTACAAACTGTTTCTTTTAAAACTGCATGTTAGAAGGCAGGGGTTTTTTTCCATTCCTTTATGATCACCCAGGCCATGATGAATAGGACAAAAAAAAAATTTACATAAAATAAATTGAAAAAAAAAAAATCAACACAAAATCCTAATTTCTGGCATGAAGAAAGCCAAGCATGGAGAATTTCAGCCACATGGGAATTTGTTTCTGTAATATACTGCATAATGATTACATAAAGAGCTTTGATTACTGTAAAATTCAATGATACATACATTTCTAACGGCATTGGAATTCCTAAATGATTACACAAGCCTTTCATGTTTATTCATCGAATATTTAAAATACAGCATAATACAAAATATTTAACTAGTTTACTCTGAGAACAATTTACTATGCTGTTCTAACAAAAACTTGCTCAAGAAGATAAAGTCTCATGTTACATCCAATACAAATGATTTTTACTTGATTTTTAAACACAATTATTTCCTCAGCTTTATTTTAGAAGTACAGAATTTCAAATGCAAATATTTACTGCTACAAGCATATCCGAATTATATCATGGATGTATGGCTAAAAACTGTATCCATAACTTATGTGAGTCATATGGTAGAGGGATAAATATCTGTTCTAATAGATTGCATTTGTTCTGTTTTCCAATTCCCAGAATACACACCCCAAAAACTTTAAAAGAAAAACAGTTTTAGAAGCAGATTTTTAAGTGTCTACTTTCTTAACACAAAAGCAAGAGCAGGCTTACCACTGCTTCATATAAATTTATTTTCATCCTTTCAATCTTGTTGCATCTAAATATATTTGCTACTGAAGGACTAGATATTAAATAAATTGTACCTTCTACTTCACGTTTATATTTGTAAGTGCCTTTCTGTGATGGAAGATGGTTTACAATGTAAGAACAAATTTATTTGATTTTCAAGATGCTAAGAAGTTACGATAATGCATCTTGTAAGATAAAAATAATTTTTGGAACTCACTGAAGTTATTTCCATTAGTACTGAATCAGACTTTGAACAGAAAGGAAATTCCATAGGTACTATGAAGAGTTCTTTTCTTTCAGATTTTTTTTTTTTTTTTTTTACATTTAATACAGTTTCTACAGCTGAATAATTTCTATTAATATCAAGTTTGGCTGCAAGTAAAGAAAGACATGACCATTTTTTCTTACTGTATAAATACAATTACTTGTAATAGAAAGAGTATTCTAAAGCCTTACTTGACAAAAGCACATAAAACATGAAAAATTCATCAGAAGTTCACAGGTGTGATTTTTCAAAAAGTTCAATGTATCCACTTCAAGTTAGAAGTGCTTCTACACAGATAAGAAAGGCATCCATTTGGGGTAAAGAAACTAACAAAAATGAGACCAATAGGCAAAAAGGGAGCTTTCCATACTGGAAAAAATAGTCTTCTGGGTTTTTTTTTCACCTGCAGAAATGTCTCCTTTATAAACCACCCATCAACTATAGGTAAACACAAACTGGTGTATGTATAATCCTTTTAAGTAGGTAGGGCTAAAAGTAAACATATCACTGCTTTCTTGAAAGTATATTTTTTTCCTTTTGCACATTTTAGAATTTGCACTAATTCTAAGTGAATCCCCTCACTCTAGCGAGAGGACTAACAGAACATTCACCTGACAAAAAAAGGGAAATCACCAATGAGAACAGAAAAATCTTATCCTTTTGAGTCACTGAATCACTCCCATGTTGCTGCATTTAGTACAAGGAAATCCTTCATGCTGCCTGTGACCAATACAATTTGTCTCATCACTATGTAGTTTTCAAACAGTTTTCCAAAAAGTCAGCTCTGAGACCAAACCTTTTCCTAATGTGAGGCAGCAGTAGCATTTGATTGACAGAGAAGGTAGAAAAGGAAAAGTAATAGAAGATTAATGATCAGTAGATTATAACTTTCCCTGAAGATACAACAATAGGGAGGAGTGTGCCTCAATTAGGAAAAAATAATAAGAGGGTAGGAGAAAAAGCAGGAAGCATTCTCTCTTTCAGAGAGAAAGATTTTTGCAAAGCCAAATCCTCTCATTGCATTTTCAAAAGCCAGGTGCAAAGAGCACAAAGGCTACAAATGGACCTTTAAGCCTATACCTGTAACTTTCCTGGTCTTGACACTTATCCCCAATTCTCTTACAGTTACACTAAGATATATGAAACCTTTATTATACCCTCAACCACTTCAAAGGAAGATTTTATTTCAACATAAACCCAAATAAAAGTCAGCAGTTTGAATTTCCCTTTATGTATCCAGACTTTTAAAAAACACTGAGAAAGACTGACAAGAATGCTTTAGGTGGATTCCCTATGTATGTGCCCAGAAGAATAAAAGCCCTTCCGCTCCCTGCAATATCTCGAATAATGGCATTTGTTAAGAATACGTAGTTTGACACAAAAATAAAATTAAATCTGTTGTCAATTATACATTTGAGAGAAAAAAAATTACATTAATTTGAAAAGAAACATGAATACCTAAAGCTTTACTGCAAGTATTTCTGTGGGTAGGACCACGGTACTGTACAATACTGCTCTATTAAGAAGAATGAGATGATAACAGTTTCTAATTTAAGGCAATGCTTCTCTACAAATCCTGCAGAGATGACAGCGAACAGAACTAATGAAAGGAAGAATTTAAAGGGATTTTTCTTAAATAAAGTCAAGCATTTCCAACACCACTTCAAGTTTTACAGAAAAACAGCTTCAGTAGTTCTAATGTTCACATGAGTGAGAGTGTAAGAGCACTCTGGTCCAGGCAGGGTGCAGGCAGGTGATGTGCCAGCTTTTGTGTTTATCTCTGCTAATGCATCTCACATACTGCTCTGCAGCATCCCCAACACTGAAGGTGAGGGCCTCTCCAGCGGAGATGGCAAACCACGCCAACCTGCGTGGTGGCTCCATGATACAGCTCAATGGCCGTGAGGGAAGTGACATGGAATGCTGTCACTTCAGATTTGGCTTCACAGCTCAATTCAAAATGCCTATTCCCTGACAGACAAGCCTTCATTTCCCACTTATCCCAGTGTGATTCAATTTTAACAATATCAAGGAAACAAAGTAAAACCTTTTGCAAATTTTCATTCTTAGTTAGCTAGTTTAATAGAAGATTCAAAGCTTCCAGAACTGAAGTAATCAAATTCATTGAATTAAATCTCAGTGTTTAAGATAAAACTTGGGAAGTAACACATACAAGACCAGACTGTGTAATGTGTGATATTTCAACAGCCTTGTATACACCCAGTTTCTCCTTGTTCTTGGGAGACAGCGTTGGAGTAGCTGTTTATACCTTCAATATCACATGTGAATTCCAGTAGCTTTATCTACCTGCTGGTCTTTAAGATAAAGAGCAAAAACATCCACTAAATCTCTAACCAAGAGATACTGGTATACCAAGTCTCTACTTTTGAAGCTTCTTCTCAAGCTTCCTGACTTCCACCTCCTCCCAAAAATAAGGGGCATCTGTGAAGGGTGATGCAGAGACTAGATAAAGAAAAGTTGTCACCAGATACAGAAAGTTGCTCTGGTTCTCTGCTTCCAGCACTTCTCCATGTGTGGATCAAAAGGAGGTGGCCCAACTCAGTGCATGTCATACCAGAACAGAACAACAGCATTTACCTCAAGATCTTGTTGCTTTAAAACAAGCACATTTTCACATCCATTTTAAAGACAACGTTTGGTGTTGTAAGAATTTAAGCTGTAGGTGTAATAGCATTCAAACACAAATCAGATGTAGATGCATCAACAGAAGAAAAAAAATCTTGAAAGTTGTTTTTTTTTTCCCACCAGAGTGAAATGTTACAGTACATGCTAAAAAATAAAGCCATACTGCTCTACACAATGAATTCCAGAACACTTACTGCAAGGCACCAGTATATATATATTCTAAACACAGGACAGAAGGATTGCTGCCTCCCAAGTTAGTCACTAGGTATTCCCTTAATGTAACACAAATTCATCTATTTTCTGTGGGTCTGTCATATGGCAGTGGTAACTGACTTGTGCTAAGCAGTATTTTTAAAGAGAACAAATCCAGCTTCAGCTTTAAAACTTGCTAGACCAAACTGGGCAAACTTGCAGGGCTTATGGGAAAGCTAAGTATAGCATGTCTGAGCAAAAGTGTTAGAGGTAATATTTTAACAGCGTATGAGCCTCTAATTCCATTTTCTTGGACAAGATTTAAAGAACAGGTGCAATCTCAGCATTACAACAAAACACAACTATCTAAAATCTTAAAGACAGTACAACTTAAGTCAGTGAAATATAAATTTGCTCATAGCAATATGGGATGAAAATCTTTGTGATGTAGAAACAGATGTCAGTGTACATTTTTCAGAATATGCCTTTACCCGCTGCTTTGTATGCATGGCTTCACGGGATGGATTTAAAGCATATTTCATAAACATGCTATTAGCTTCCAACTACATAAAAGTAAAGTAGGAATAACACAGTCTTTTAGTAAAGTTTCTATTTTCATGAAAACTTACTGTAACCAATCACCCTAACCTAGGAAGGTTAGACAAAATAAACAACCACTACCATGACAAAAACAAAAAGTGTTTAATTATATTACAAAGCCTCAGGTACAGAAAACCTGACATAGCCAAGATATAATTATGACCAACATCAGACAGAGATACATATGAAGTGAAAAGTGCTGTTAGAACATTCAGTGTGTCAAGCACAATGAATGTGATACCAGCTGCACAGTATTTTCATATAATTAAACTGCACTTCTTATATAATGTAAGTTAAATGACAGGCAAGTTAACTATCTGTTTTCTGATACAGGAATGCAAGCACTTCAAGGTTATTTTGAAATCTTAAAAAGAGCAATACAAGTAGCATGTCCACAGTGCCAAAAAAAAAAAAATCCTCCTTGTGTCTCAAGGGGGAAAATCCCCTTTCACTTTAGCATTATGGCCTGTGCACAACACCAGCAGTATTTAATTATCTTTGTATTACAGCAAAAATGCTGTGGGTTTGAAAATGAGACCTAATTCTCTTGTATAGGTAGAGACAGGTCTAGAGGAAAACAAAAAACAACAACAAAACCAAAAGTAGAACAACAAACCAAACACACACACACCCCTCCAATCCCCACAAAACCAAACACAAAACAGAAAATGTGAGGTACCCACTGACCTTTTTCCACATTCTCTATAGATTTGTATTTGTGACAATAATATCCTGCTGAGTTAAGTTAATAAATTATTTTAATTTTCATTACAAAGGAAATAAGAGAAGAATAATGATAATATTTGTGATGAGGGATATTAGGTACCTGGACTGGTTAACTGAAGTAACTAGGGTTGGGAATTTTTATTATTGTAGCTTTTCATTCAATTTCTGCAAAACATTTCCCAGCCAGATCCAAGGTTTATTCTGTCATAAATGTCCACTCATGACTGGCCTGGAAGCACAGCCTAGAACAGCAGAGTATACCTAATGCCTTGCATTCCCCTCCACCCCCAAGAGGATCACCTGTCTGTTTGGAGGAATGGTAGGACTCTGTGTTGTGGCCAGAAGCTATGGCAGCAGTTTTTGAGGAATAAGAAAGCCAGTTTTATTGTAGCTTGGATAATCAGAACTGTGAAGCCATAGCACTTGGGAACAAAGGGACACATCCCACTTCTTTGGTCAAGCAGCAAGCATTGAGGTCTGTGGGCTGCAGATGTGCTGGTAACAGCATCAAGCCATTTAAACCTGACTTTAAATCTATATATACCTCCAGATGCAAAAAAAAGTCACACTGAAAAGTATGATGGCTCCCAATTATAGGGAACACAGTCAAGCCATTAGTGTTATTGTCGGTGTTATTCTGGAATGGAAACAGAAGTCCAAATATTGCCACAAATGAAGTTGCAACCTGGGTGGCCCAAGGTCAGTCAGACATGCTGCAGTTCACCTTCATTTAAATCTTCATTTAAATCTATTTTTTTTCTTACCTACATGCAGTTTATAAGATATCTGATTTTTAAAAGACAAAATATATGTTAACCAGGAAGGGGACTACCATTTCCCCCCTCAAAAAAAAAAGGTACTGTAAACTACACATCTAGAATATTTTACATGGCAGCTACATAACTACCATGACAAAGGAAAAAGGTATCCTCTGCTGTCACTTATGAGCTACATTAATGGGATTCTCTGGGAAAGCTTCTATTCCTGTACTACAATTGTAAGGAACAGTTATTAAAAGTTTTTTAAAGTTTGCAATAACTTATTAAATTACATTCATTCTCTAGGCTAGATCTTGACCTGTATAAGAGACAGTATACAGGTCTGCAAGTAGAAGAGCAGTAGTACAGGAACAGCTCTATGAATCAAGTACACTTTTTCTTCTTACAAATTGGATATTTTCCATTATATATCATTTACAATAGAAACTGGAAAGAACAAAGTCAAATGTCTTTCACTCAACTGCTGTATAAGGCCACTGGTGACAACTCAAAATGAGATCTGCTGTTTACTCAATAAAGCCCCTGTAGTCTAAACCACAACCAAAAACGAAAACATACACATTGTAAACATGTGTGTACAAGCCCCTCCTTTGGTTTTTCTTATACAGAAAGATACCTTCGATTATAAAGGGAAAGAAATTATTTGTCTAAAATACTCCACACATTTCTGGTAAAAAGTACAGTGAGGGAACTATTTAATCTGTTTGCTAACAATGGTCCAGAATTTAAACAAACTATTTTCTACGTGAAAAAATAAATCGTAAGTCCTCTAAGCATATAACTTTACTTACGCAATCAGTTCAAAGACAGTCTCAAGTTATAAGCTATGCCTTTAATTTCATTCTTATGGATAATGAACGCATATACAGTCAGAAGATGAGCTTGTATGGTCTTTAATCATACTGGGAGACAATTACAGATATGTAGAGAGCAATTCCACTAATTAAATACAGGTCTCAAGTGCCATTTCTGATGCCCAAGAGAAAACTATCAGCTGGGCTCCAGCTGCCATAGAAGAAAAACACACATCTCCCATAGGTCCTATGATAACTCCACAGGCTGTCTTAGATCACCTGCAGCACATCAAATGGCACTCAAGGTCTATAATTGGCTGCTAAATGACTCAAGTAGTACCACTGACCTCCACAGAGTCCCACAATACTCTCCACTCAAGAGAGTAACTGTTTCTCAGTGTAAAAAGCTGACAGTGCAACTAAACATGTACGACACTTGAACACAAAATGATTCATCATCAGTAATGCCACAGATCTTGGACCCTTACTAATCAACAGTAGCAGCAGTCACAGGAGAGCTGCAAGTATCATGCAAGACATAACAAAATATGATCACATCTCTCAAATACTGGGTTACAGGCTCTGCTATCATTCTCCTTTGGACATACAAGTAAAACATTATCAGAAACCTATTTCTGAAAATGTATTCACAGTGCTGTTATCTCAATCCATTCCAAATGTTCTCTGTCATCAGAAAGCACGCAAGTAATTTTTTATTTGCCAGAAATACCTGCACTGATTCATGCAACCAGATAGACAATAGCAAAGGGTCTGTCTTAAGTGGACGGTTCTTTCTGTATTCTCTAACACAACAACAAAAAGTACATTTTCGGTAGAAGAGCAAAGCTAATTCTTCTTAAACCTACTTCTCCAGTTTGCAAACTCGCTAAAGAGAATCAAAGAACAACCTGGTGAAAAATGTAATCCTCAAGAAGATATATAAAAGAAATGAAGCAAAGCACTTACTGTGTCTTGAGATTTATCTTTGACATCATAGACCGTTAGTTTTATTTTAGTCTCCTCATAGATGGGGTATTCCGGTGGGAATGTCACACCAGTCAAAAACAGTGGATCTCTTGTACCCTGTGTAACAGGAGCAAACATTAAGTAAGGTAACAGCTGTGTCATGTGCAATATGCCCCTGTGGATACACAGAAACTGTGGGCTTTTTAGAAAAAATACCTTTCTATAGCAGGGAACTGTGAACAGCTAAGTATTATTCAACCAATAAAAGAACAAGAGAACTTTAAAACTTTGTTCAGAAAGTTTCAAAAAACTATCTGGAAATTTTTTTTACTGGAAAAGATTTCAGAAACACCTCTGAAGAAGAGCCTAGCAACATGCCTTTAAACAGCTCAGCCCCCGGGTAGCAGTATCTGGAATACAATCTGTAATCCCTTTCTTTCCCATGACACTTTCTGAAAGCAGAGCAATTTAACATTAACTTAAATGAACCAAAGATAGAACTATTCACACACACACAAAAAAAGTGGTATCTTCAGTAAGCCACAATAAAACATCTGTAGAAATGCTATAGAGACTCCATTGTATTACATTAAAGATATTGATTTGTGGGGAGGCAATGAGAATACCCCTCTTTAGGCAGCAGTGGAGCAAGATAAACATGCTGTGCTTTGTAACACTGTAATTATACCTTAAAGTTGTACACAGCAATAACTACATCATTGCTTCAGATATGCAAACAAATAAATGAATCATATAAAATGTCATTTATAATTTCTTAATGTTTAATTATACTTCATTTCCAAAGATTACCAGCCTAGTATCCTTAAATTTTAAGCTAAGTAAAATAAAAGATTTTGCATGATAAATGTAACTTCTCTTGAAAAAAATAACTTCTCTGTGCTTCTACCTTCCCTTCTCCCCAAAGTGTGACTATGAAGCTGAAGGTCTTAACACAACAAATTCAGGGATTTATTCAGATCTAGACCACTGTGTTAGATGTTTCAACTCCCATTAAAAAATAATGCACATATATATATATATTTTTTTTTTTTTCCATTTTCTGGAAAATAATGGAAACATCATTCCAGACAGTCTGAAATGAAACATCCTGATCAGATCCAAAATACTTGAATTAAGGAGTTTCAGGATGGTTGACAGCTGTAATAGTAACAATTAGATTAGTAGTTGGTTGAAACGCACAAAGAGCTCACAACATATTCTCACTATATTTAACAGCTAAAACTGTGTGTGTTTACAATTACTTCCCCATTCTAATGGGTCTCTCTAGTAATTAAGCAATCTACATTTCTTGCTCACACTTCAGCTTTCTCTGAAAAACATTTTTGCTGTTTCTTACACTGATGGTCATAGGGCAAATAAAAGACAAGCAAAGAAACCTCAGACATCTTTGATTGCAGTATGTGATGCAAGTTACTGATTATTTCATATAAAGTCACAGACATTACATAAACATACTTTTTTTTCCCTAATTATAGGTGTAGGCTAATGTATTTCACAATGCAAAAGCATTAACTTTCCAATGGTAAAAATCAAAGAAGAAACAGACAGGATAACAGATGATACAGCAGACCTATGTTCTTCTAGAATTTAAAAACAGTCTATAAACTTATTAAACTTTTAATTCAATTTTACTTTGCATCACCTTGTGCCTTCATGAGAGCAGCTATTCCATGTTTCACTCTAGACCTGTGTCTGGAGGAGAGAAACAGAGTATTCTCTCCACCTCTACTTGGAACAACAGACCTTTCATGAAAAGCCAAGTTCATTTCTAACTGTTTAGACTGGTTAAATGCCAAGGACTACAGAACACTCTTAGGTATGCTTCCCTAACTGCCAGAGCACGCTTGCCTTACCTAAGACTATGCACTAACTTGTTTCATTTCTCATTCACTTTCTAAAGGCAGAAAAAAGCAATTCATTAATCAGCATGTTAATTGAACAAGAAAGACTCTCACCTCCACGATTTCAGTGCTTGAATACCTCGTCAAAATGTGCTCTGCTGGATGTACCACTGAGACTTGTATAAACGTATTCAGCTTCCGATCACGGGTAGCAGCCACTAGATCCTTGCATGCTGGAGACAGTACAAAAAAAAAAAAAAAAAAACCACTCAAAAGAAAACTCTGAGAAAACGTTGTCACAGGCACAGGACAAAGCAGATCATGCTCCGGCTCCAGATTAAAGCTCTAGAGAGAAGGCAATCTAACAGAGGAAGTCCCTTGGAAGTAACTTACAGAAATAGGAAGTCACATGCTGCAGAACCAAACTGAGATTTTGTTTCCACTAAAAATACTTGCAGCTTCTGCAAAGCTCCTGCCAGAGGCTCAGTAGCTCCTGTGCATGAATGTGCATGCGCATACGCACACACTTACACACGCTGCAAGAGTGGGTAGTTTTACATAAGCACCCATATAATTTGCCACAAAATCTCTTAGCAGCCTAATTTGATCATCTCTTGTCTAATAATTTTCACAGTACATGACCATTTAAAACACATTCTAAACCTGTTAACTGTTAGCAGTGATTAGGTTAGTTTATATAGTCTGATACTACATTATGAACTTTTTAGTAGAGTTAATCATTGAGTCAAAATCTACATACCTAAAAGCAGACAGCAAAATAATCAATTCTTTTGTCAGTGACTGGCATAGAAATGAGAAGAATAATTGTATTCTGGCTATATGGCATCATTATTAAAGCTCATACTACCTTATAAGTATAGATAAATTCAGGTTTTTTTAGTTAATTACTTTTTTTTTGCTGGGCTCACAGCTGAGAGTGACTGAGTTGACTCTTTTGACTAACACACCTCATTCCTTCTAACCAAAAGGATGAACACACCAAAGACAAAAGAAAAGAAGGAAGAAAGAAACAAATGCACCAATAGTAGCCCAGCAGAAGAGTCATGTACTAATGGGGCATGCATTGGTTCAAAAGCAAATCCCATTCACCTTATGTTCTTCAATAAGGAAGCAACAGTAAACACTGTGATAGGATCTATCCAGTGCATTCTGCAGTGCATCAAACTACACTGGAATTTCAGAAGCCCAAGGGGAAAAAACCAAACAGGAAAGCCTATAGTTTCAGAGAAGCTAATTGTCAAGAAAGAGCTGAGGATATTTCCTAGGAGTTACTGCCAGCCAGGGGGCTTCCTCAAGTGCAGCTGACCTTTAACATTTTAAAAGGTGAGTCAGATTATCCTCACAGCAAGCAAATCTGGTCTGATGAGAAGCCAAGGCAAGAAAAGCTTGGATATATACAAAAGGCCAACTCAGTGTGGCTTATTCTTTTTGTTTGCGTGTTTTTTTGTTTGGTTTGTTTTGGTTTTGTTTTTTTTTTTCCCTTTGAGTTTGCTTGAGGAAATAAAAGAAAAACTAGCTGAAGCTTTTTTACCACTCTTCCAGAACATTTAAAATGAAAAAAGAAAAACAATTACATCAAACCTTCACAGAACATTTTGAAATTTTTCCTTTAGCCCAAATTACCAATGAAATCTCCTGGTAGATAGTATCAACCCCACCCTATCATAATTTGGTGGTAAAAGTGGAATAAGAATAAAAAAAAAAACCTGCATGTTGAATTCTCTGTGAAGCATTTAACATAACAGTACCAGACTCAGATAGCAAGTTGCCAGCAATTCCTTGCTACTACAACTCACCACACTATTGAGAGGGCTCTAGATATTATGATTTATTATTTAGATTAAGAATTGTACGAGTAGACCTACTGAAAATAAGTTACCAAAGCACAAAAGGATCGTCAGACACCTACAACTGTATTCTCTCTAAACACAACCACAGATTCAGTATCAAATCACTGAAATTTCCAGATATGACCGTTTCTCCTCAGTAAACCCAATCTTTTGCCACCACTCAATCCTTAAATGTTCTGCTCTTATAATCATGTTCATAGAATACAGTAGAGTTTCAAAGGAAAGGCAAGATAGCTCATGTTCACCACCAGAAGCTGGAACACTGGCAAATATGGTCAAATTTTTTACACCCATCACAAGGGAAAGCTAAACAGCTCACAATTTAATAGACCCCCCCAAAGATAACTGAAATATACTAGAACAAAGATAACTTGAAATATACTAATACTAGAACAGAAAGATAGAGAAACTTGGTGAAAAACAAAAATAAATCCTCCCCAAAACTCTACCAGTAACTCTGGTAGGAATCCTACAGCTAACTCTTGTAAAAACTACTAATGCATGATGAATGGTCCCCTATAAATAAGTTTGATTTACTTGCAGGATGTTTCAAATATATGTATTAGATGTGACTAGTTCTTTTAGCAGACGGGAGCAGGGGTGTACATCCTATTGATAAACCTTTAACAACAGGAGGAAGATTTGCACTAAATGGTCACCACCTTGATGCTATCTAAGCGTAGGAGACAATTCATTTCTGGGACAGCAGGGCAATCCAGTAGGCACATGACTCTGAATTTATCTTCATATCAACTCTCTGAATTCACCTGGCCTATCTCCAATGGGGAGGATCAGTACAAAGTATTAGAATTCTTTGGAAGATCTCAGTGCAGCAGGTTAAATGAAATAAAATGAAACCTGCATCTACCTTGATGACAGCTATTTGTCTCTATTGTGACACTAGCCTACTGCTGTTCACAGCCACCCTTTCACCCAGAGAGTATATTTAATAAATTTGTCAGTGGTAGAGAACCGAAGATTTTGTAGGACAAAGAATTTGTCAATTTAAGCCACAGTGCATTGTTTCCCTTTAAAAGGGCCGGACTACTTTTAAGCTGATGCCAAAGAACAGAAGTTTGTCATACCCTGTTCCCAGTCTGCTAAGTTCCAGAGCCCCACGCTGCAACTATTGCCCTTAGAAATCTTGATTCTTTAAGAAGAAACAGTCAATATTTTGCCTTTGGACAAAGTGAAACACCATCTGTATGGCATGTATTTAAACACACCTCCTGGGCATCGCCAACATACTACTCAAAAAAGAAATTGATGAAAATATAATCATGGGGACATGCTAAGACTGTTTTCTTAATTGCAGATGTAACACAGCAAAAGCAGGTAACATCAATGCACTTTCCATCCTGACATGCGCCCAAGCAGACCAGATATAGGTCACATTACTTTTCAATACTTCACTATGCTTGAATTAATTCTGGAAAAACTCATCCACGAAACTCAGTGAAATGAAGCAACAGCCTGTACTTACACGCCAAAAGTATATGAATCTACTCATTGTGACTGTTGACTCAGTGTGTAAATGCCTGAGTCATCCATTCCCCTGCTGATCCCATCTCTGCTACCCTATCAGTGTAAAATGAATGTTTAAGGAAGAACTGCATTAGAAGTAATTTATGGTTTCATATAAACAAAGAAAAATGTTAAGACGGCAGGAAGAAACAACTCTTCTACATATTAAGTGAAAAAACAGCAGAAAGACAGCAAAGTAATCACTATATGTGTAAGGCAAGATGAAAGTCTACAAGGAAAAAAAATTGCTCTAGAATATATTTACAAATACATATTTTGCAAAATTCTGTGGTCTACATATAAAGCTGTCTTTTTCTTTTAAAAAAGAAAACATTTAATCAATGTTATCCTTCTACACTTACTTTCTAATGAATAAAAACAAAGAGAATATGACTTATTATTTCACCTCCATTACTGTTGTTCTACTATTAGAAATACAGTATTATTCCTCCCCAAATCACAGGGAACAAGTGCTCCTTTCTCTAGCAGCCACACCTGTACATTCGTTGTCCTTGACATTCCAGTACCACTATGATGCACCTAAATCACATGTGCAGTAAATGCAAACTGCACAAGTAGATGTTTGATTCTTGAGTCCTGCCACATTAAGTATTTCACTGTTCTCTAACCTGGACTAACACACTGCTTGTGCTCTTCCCCCTTCTGCGTGCATGTGCACACATGTAAAGACAAAATAAGAAAAAGACAGGTTTCAGTTTCTTCAAAACTGGGCTATTCCACAAATAGAGTAGAATCTTGCTACATGGTTTCAGTGACCAATCCACAGGATCAGGAAGAATTTTCAGTAAACATTCCCTACGTTTATATGAATAAAGCACAGAGAAAGACTAAAAAATCCCAAAAACTACATAACAATAAAAAGGGACAAAAACCAAACAAAACAGAAATAGACATTCATCATCCACCTTCCCGGAAACTGTAACAATTCTGAAGATATCTTCTCCAAGCACTAAACCCACCAGAAACAACAGAAATTAACCTGGCGGAGAAATGGGGAGATGCAGCAGCTCCCAGAACTGAAAGAGATCCAGTAGCAGGACAAACAACATGGGTAAAGGGACTGAAAGACATTCTCAGCTCACAGTTCACAGAGTAGTTTGGGAAGGAAGCCAAGGTCTATCCCAAAAACGGGGAAATGCTATTGAAATTGCAACATTTATTTTTGTTAGTGGGGGAAATTACAGCACATGTCTTCCCAGAGTATGGATTCACATAATATATGTTGGCCCACACAGCAATTTGCAAGGCAACTTTTTCTCTAACCAGTGACAGGAAGACCATTTCCCACAGCTTCAGTCCTTCCTATCCTCCAAACCAAAACAGACTCCATGGGACAGGAATTTACCACCATATAACTGTTGTCTCCTGGGCATGCTATTTTGTACGCTCTCAGAACAGAAAAAAAAAGTAGTATCTGAAGACAAGGGGAATGGGAGAAGCCTGTGTCTCTTGCACACATGGATATGTGAAGATTACGTTCAATTGTTTTCTTCTTTTCATTGCCATTGCAGCAGCATTATTATTCAAAAGCAACATGGTTTATAAATAATGTACAGTCTGTCTTTATAGACTAATTAACTGAGGTGTAGCTATTCCTCAGTGGACAAAAGGACATATTAACTAAGAGAACACTACATTCAGATCCACGCTACTTGCGGAACACTGTACAGCACACAATTTTCTTTCCTCCATCCTTGGAGGAATGTTGAGGAGGTAGGGAGGCATAAGAGAAAAAAACACACATCACTGCTGCTTCTGCCTCCATTAACACACAGCACTACCCGAGCTTGCTGGGAAGAATAACTTCAGTCAGGCACTTGTAAAGTTGTAGGAACAATCCAACTTCAGAACATACAGTAAAGCTTTGGAAATACTTCAAATTGGAAGGGTAAATGCAACTGCAAGCGAGAACAGGACAGCAATGCATTCTCTGTGTGGCAAAACTGCCAAAAGCAAATGAGAAACATTTGAGGACTGGAGGAACAGAATGCTGTTAATGAGCACCCCTCCATCTAGTTCTCCATAATTAATATTATTAATTGGTTTATCATAAGTACTGCTAATTATTTGTCCCGTTCATGTGTCAGCAGAAATGCTTTTATTTGCTGGTGGGTAAAGATCACCTCTACTTTGGGACCAAAAGAACAGTTACTCCCAATTTTCAATGTGGACCAGCAGTAAAATTCACCATACAACACTAAATTTCCAAGTACACAGCCACAGAAATAACAATATCCATATTATCACAAAATGAGGACACAGTTACAGTCATGGAACAAGTATGTATCATGAGGGACACTCATTAACAGTAGCGACTAAAACAGATGCTCAAACTTGGGGTAAACTCTGCAATTAAAATAATCTCTATGGAACAGAAGACTACATTTGGACCATGTATACAAGTAAGTAAAGATCCACTGATTTCTTACCTAAGAAAAGTTTCAAGATCACTGCTTCTGTCTCTGGGGGTGAGAGGCTAGTATAAAAATAAAATACATATCTGTTCCCTGGAATGTACATCTGGTTGCTAAAGTAACCTAATTCTATCTCATGGAAATGCACATACATAATAAAATTAGTATCCTTCAGGGGATGTCTGCAATTAACAGTGGAAAGAACATTTCTATCAACAGTCTAAAGAGAAAGAGATGACAGGGTAGTCTTATCAGATGAAGCATAAAGACAGACATCTCTACTATAGATTGGGGGGGGAACCAAACACACCACCAGTACTAGCAGTACTTGCCGTAATATATCAATATGCTGTCCAGAAAAACATCAGTCATTACCCACTTAATTTGCAGCTAAAAGAACACGATTATTTCAGAGTCATTGGAATAAGATACATGAATGCTGCTGGGGGGAAATGCTGTATGCTGATGGAGGGTAGGGATAAGTGATCATGCCCAGGAGTTAAGAAGCCAGCTGCACTCATCATCCTATTTGCATATGAAGTGATAAATCTCATCAGAATTGCCACTGTGAAAATCAGACATGATCTACTTCAAAGTTCTGCCCACTCTGGGTTGTGTAGTTGTAGAAAAATCTCAGGTTTTGTGTCTTTTGCATTTTACTGCAAATGCTCTAGTCCACCACAAGACTAAGTAGAGCACTTTCTAACTGCATCCTTCTGCTTTCTCCAAGAATGTAAAGTAAATGCAAAGTCTTCAGCTGTAACTTTGCATTGCCATTACCAGCAGCAATAATAGCCATTTCCTGAGTGTGGGTTTCAATTCTTCTGACGTGTTAGAACAGGCTTATTTCATATTGCAGCTTTGCTATTCATGCCTGGACAGCCCCAGTTATTTATAGAGTTTAAGTATGATAGATGCAAGAGACTCAGGAAAGTGGCTGGCTGGATCAACATAAAGCTCACAGGCATCACATACCCACTGCAGAAGTGAACGCTCAGTTACATGTGTTAACCATCCATTCAGTGCAATTTACATTTTAGTAGAGCACTAATCCACTACTACCATTGGGTGATCTATTCCAGCACACACTGCTAACAACCTTGCTTTATTTACAATAGTGTATATAACCAACTTCCTCCACCTCTGGGCTCTACACTTCAGCTATACAACAGCATGAGGTCAAGAAAGTGAATTTCTAGCTTTGTTCAGAAGAGCTGGTTGCTTAAGGTAGGAAACAAACTGCTCTTAATATTTTTAAACTCTTTTAATTTTTGAAACTGTATCTGAGAATGTATCTCTATCTTTTTAACGTCATGCTATATTTTGGTATAAACACATCATTCTTAAAAAGACTGTGCTTCCTTACTGAGCACACTGCTTCTAACAGCACAGAAAGCTCTGTTTTTCTAGGATGCTGCATTAGTCCACTGACACCAAAGCAGAGCTCTGGCTGTTGCTTCAGATTCTCAATTATCCTCTTCACCTTCTGCCCCAAACTGTTCTGCTCATGGCACTGCCTATTAATGGCATTTATACTCTGCCTGAAGGTGATTTCAATTCTCTGAGAGAGAAGAGGGAACAAAAAAAAACAAACAAAAAAACCCCACATGCTTGAAGTCTTACACAAGTCTTACAAAAACTTGATACAAATTACTATGCTCCAAAATATATTCATATCAAAATGGATTTTGATACTGCTGTTCAAAGATTGCAATTTATTTTGTTATTGTTGGTGTTTTAGAATACCACAAAAACGTTTATATCTCCTGGATACAGAGCTAATGCCATTTCCGCTTTCACCTTTTCCCAATATTGTATCAAGTATCAAACAAAATAGTAAACTTGTTTTAATTTTTATCAGAGATTTGTCACTATCCTAAAAATAGTGGTTAACAGTATAAGCACCAACTGAAGAAGTAGAACAGCAAATGGTACATGGACTTCCCTTGAGTTTCTTTATTCTATAAGCTCATAGCAAATACCTAGAACGTGTTGCCTACCAGATTTTATTAAAAAAAAAAAAAAAAAAAAAAAAAATAGTTTGATGGTTCCTAAAATTATTTTATTTCTGAGGAGAT
>JAOEGS010014697.1:0-16506 GCA_025447755.1 Corythornis vintsioides | reverse complement strand
ATAGAGACACCTTTGGAAAACAAAAGTCTGTGTCCTGAAAATAATTTATGTCATAAAATTAAAAAAAAAAAAAAAAATTAGCATGAAATTTAGTGTCAAAACTCACCTATTATATAAGCATGAGGCTATGGCTTGAATTCCTAATCTTTTCTTTTTTTCCTTAATAGCAGCTACAGTACAATTCCTGTGCCTCCAGGTGCTGTGGAAGATCTCCTCACCCCAACAGACCCATCATGATGTGCCTCCCAAACCCTTTCCTCCCCAGAACAAAATTTACTAATCGTTCACCTGTTTGCTTTCTCATCTCAGCTGAGGCAGACATGGCCAGCTACAGAGAGGTGAGGAAGAGGGAGCAATGTGTGGCAGGAGCTGCTGTACTGCTACAGTCTCCTATTTCTACTCTTTTTAGCAAAGCTAGTACTCAGGAGCTCCTCAATTTCTCTCTAGCTTTTTTTTTTTTTTTTTTTTTGTTACATGTCCAAGATGAGCTAGACTCTTCTCAGTGTCATCCAATGACAGGACAAGAGGCAATGCGTGCAAGTTGGAGCACAAGAGGTTTAGGGGAAAAACAAGAACTTTTTCCCAGTGAGGGTGACAGAGCTCTGGAACGGGCTGCCCAGGGAGGTTGTGGAATCTCCATCTCTGGAGACACTTAAGACCTGCCTGGATCTGTTCCTGGGTGACTTGGTCTAGGTGATCTTGCTCTGACAGGGGGGTTGGACTAGATGATCTTCTAGGTCCCTTCAAACCCCTAATATTATGTGATAGGAACAATATAGCTCTAAGACATTTGGTACCCTTTGGAAATAAAGCTCATGTAGTCCTCATTATCACTGACAATACCCTTTCTAGTGTTCAAAACCTAAGGGTCATAGAGACTCAGAACTGACCTTTTGGCTCTTTCTAACTGCCTTGTTACCTGTATTTTTATTAGATACCTTCCCAGAATTACTGCACCATTTACATCTTATGTAAATCTATGTCACTAAAGCTTTAATTGGAAATATCCATTTTTTGCCTCTGCATGTATATATCACCAGTAAAAATATGGTTCTAAAATACAATTCATCTCCTCTAAGAAAGCATACTATCCTATATTGGGTAGACCTCAGATACACTGTATTTTTTGAAAAATTTCCTTATAAATAAAAAAAAAAAAAAAAAAAAAAAAAAAGATTGCCACCAGTATATTAACTTTTGCTAAAGCTCACTAAATTAATTTCATCCAACATTATTCACACAGAAAAGCTTAATCACAAATTAAATCCATCCTTTAATTATATAACAGTATAATATATTTTTTCCAATAATTAACATTTCTGTACGCTGAGTTTGCAAGTTTCATCAATTGTAGTCATCCTCAAGAGAAAAAGTAAAGGTAATTGTTAGTACATTAAATGACTGAATTGTTTCTTTCTTGAGTGTAATGAGTGAGATTTACTAATCACTTCATTTTATAAATGATTTTTTTTTTTTTCCCTTTTCTTGTGTCTTGATAATGCCAGAGGATTCTGTCACAGCATGCTTCGGGGTGAAGCATCAATCTCTGCCTGGGCTTTGTATTCTGTTTATCCAACCAGCAGAGGTTTTGCTGTTTTTCCTAATGTGTTATTATTGTAGGTTAATCTGACTGTCATATCTATTTAGAGTCACCTAATGGTTTTAAATATAAAACTCTATTATTCTACATTTAAAAAATTATTACTCTACAGAATTCAATTATTTAAGCTAAAATCAGTGCTTTGCCTCAGGCAGACTTTTTTTAAAGATTTAGCTCAAAATAGCCTTTTCAGAGAAGGTTAGTGCAAAGTAGACAACTCTATCAAATTTATAATTACTATCTTACCCATTTTTTTTTTGAAGAAGAAGACTTCAAGCACTTTCAAGTGACTTCTGAAACATCTCCTTATTTCCTCTCATCAAATCCAGCTCTTAAAACAGAATCACAGGATTTTCAGATTCTTAGCACATACTTCATATAGATATGACAAACTTTCTGTTCTGATTATAATCCTATCCCTCAATACCCAGTAAGTCTCAACATGCTCCTTGTTCTACAAGGAAAGTTTTCTTTAAGATCAGTGATTCAGACAACAGTAGTAAGTCACCAATACCCTTCAGTCAAAGGCATAAGTACTGGGTTGTGGTGTTCTGTTTGCTAGAATGGGCCGTAAGATTTTGTCCCTTATTACTAAATAAAGCGTCTTTATATAGATTAAAAATCATGACAGACTGACTTACACATAGTAACTTCTATTCCATTAGACATATAAAGAACAAGTTTCTGCAAAGTCAAATGACACAACTCACTTTGGTGTGTCAGACAGAGGTTTGGCCATGTATCCACACTGCTATTCAAAATGTGTGTGTTAAATCTATAAATACGGCTAAAAAGTTTTCTTCTTACATCCAGAAAAGAATCTCATTGAGAACAACAAATGTTAGCTGTGTTTTATGAAATGCTAAATATTTATGTAAATGTATTCATTAGCTCAGGTATTTCGGAGGTGCAGATTGATTATTACAGCAGGGTTTGGGTAAAACCTTTTTTTGTCTTTGTCAAGGAAGTATATGCTATAATTTTACTGGTAATCAAAAAGGTGCTCTACAGTTAATTCCTGCATCCCATCCCACAATCTTCATTTGCCATACTAAACATATACCGCTGTAATTAAGGCTTGTTGTAAAATGTAAACAAGAGGATAAATAACAGTGCCATCTTGGTGTCAGACATTCCTATGATTTAGTTGTATTCTACCTACATTCAAGCACATCACTATTTTGCACAATCTTTGTTGCTCATATCAATTTCTATAAACTGTGAATTACAAACCCAAAAATGTCTATGGAAGGAATTTTTCCATCAGTCATGCAGTCAGTGGCTTCCTTCAGTTCCCTCCTCATGTTCACATGCTCAAGGGTGAACTAATCACAGCCATGAATGTTATGCCTGCCATTCCTGACCCATCAGTCACAGCCAGTCAGTCAGGAATCCTAACTATGTCTGACTTAGCATGCCCTTTGCATACTTGTTTAACATTTTAAGCTCCAATTAGTTGTAATTTATGTCCACTACCAACCTATTAATTCACAGTAATACATGAGGTGACCTTTCTGACCTTTCAAATTATCAAGCAAGACCAAGCAAGAGAAGTGCAATAATTCTGAACAACAGTATACAAACATCATTGGCAAGCACCTTAAGTTTGAGTAATTAAATTTCTGTTGGTCAGAAACCTGGAAAAATTCCCATGTTTTCAAAACATACAAAATTCCTCGATGGTGTGAACTTCAGTGTGATTCCCTACTCTGGAAACCTCGAGAACAGTGGAGGCCATTGATATTGCCTTAACAGATTCACAGGTTAACTAATTTGTATTGTGAAAAGGCCTATTTGCAGCAGCATTTCTGTAATACTGTGGTGCAGTGTGAGAATAAGTATTTCATATTTATATTTTATTTTCATACTTAATACTTCATTTTTGTTTATCTCAACTGCTTAAATCTAAATTTAAATTGTAAAAGTTCTTTAAAATGTATTTATATTTAACAACTCCATCCACATATTCTGCACAAAAACAAAAATATCTAGAAACATTTTAATATATCAAATGCAAGCTGATGTTAGGCAATTACAGTACCATGTCAGTAAACTGTCTTCTAATGATAAGTAGATTGAAGACAGACATTGGATGTATCTTCAAAGAACACAATGGATATATATTCAAATAATAAAATCACTTCTACTTAACTGATCACATCTAATGGCCAGTTTGAATGACTTTCAAGAAAATAAGAGGGGGCAAAAGTTTCCCTGCAACTGTGCAAACTGTCTTTTTTTTGTTGTTTTATATTTTTAACTAGCATTTCAGCATTAAATTAGGATGAAATTTAATCTTTGCAAACACCTGCAGTGACACTTGACTCAATAAGTACATGAACAGTTACATAAATGCTTTAAATTATTTCCTAAATCAAGTGTAGGCAAACTTCAGTCTATACATAGCTCAAACTACAACATTGACTAGTTCTCTTATTTTAATGAAAATGTTCCAGATCATTGTATACTTCACCTTTTAGATATCACTTTAAAAATAAATAAATACATAGATAAATCAAAGAACACAGTTATAAAAAGTTGTGGTGAGGAACACAAAAACCCATGGAAAGTATGTGATTTATGACTGTGGTATCTGGGTCAAAACATCAACAAAGGATAGCAGAGATTAAGGATTTAAAATTGCCTAAAACATGAATGATGATGTGAAAATAATAATGATTATAGCAATTGTGTGCTTATACAGCAAAAATTTGATTCTTGTGCATTAGTACAATATAGGCTTCACTTTATCTCTGGCTTTGAAGAGACAGGAAGATGAGTAAACTGTCAGTCTGAATTAATGTTTTGTCATAAATATTTATAGCTCACAGAAAATAATTGAATAAGTCTTTAGAATTGATCTAATTAGTTATGAATCACATTCCAAAAGTATTAAAATAATTCTTTTACAGAAGCTTTAGCTTTCAATAAATTAATGTTTAAATACTTGCCCTGTAATAGATGCAACAGAAGAAACATTTCTAAATGCAGTGAGTGAATACGAAAGGTTTCTTTCCACTTGTTCCACTTACTGGGTCTACCCTCAAGGCTATTTATTTGTAAGCCTTGATATATGATATTTCTTTTCTTTCAAGTTTAAAAATTAAACCTATAAAGTATAAATTCTTACTAATAGAAAACCATGACCTAACATGCCTACATCAGTTAGGACATGCATGCAGTGATGGCATTGATAGGTTTGATGGGAGGTTCCAAAATCCAGGGCATTTAGTCTCTCTTTTTATGAACAAAGAATACTTAATAAAACAAAACACAAAAATTTGTAAGTTGCGAGTCCCAGATCTTGTTTATTTATAAAGCAATAAATATTAGAAGAACAAATAAATTGCACATGTGTGTAAACAAACTGTACAATGACTGAAGAGTTCAGGAAGGGTTGCCAGAAGACTCCAAGAAGCATATTGTCGTCATCCTGAGTGGGAAGTAAATTGAGGGAAAAAGTGCTTAGAAGCACTTGCGGTGGACAATGGATGGACCAGCTTCATCGTACTCCTGTTTACTGATCCACATTTGCTGGAAGGTGGACAGAGATGCTAGAATGGAGCCACCAATCCAGACAGAGTACTTGCGTTCAGGTGGGGCAATTATCTAGGATAAAGAAAAGCAACAAAATCCTCATTTAACTGTTACATTTCTGAACAACCAACACACACCACCATTGTAATGATCCACTAGATATTTTGTTAAGTAAATAAAGAAATTTTATGGCATTGATCTTCAACATCTATTACAATACATGTAATATTCCTTTTGAATATCTATAACCATATTTTCCTCTTTCCTAACACTTGCTTCTAACGAATACAATTATTCTGATTAAATGGATTTCCTCCTCATTTGTCCATCAGTTGTTGATCTTACTACTGAGTTGTTTCTATATCCCAATTTAATGATGTGAACATTTTCTCCATCATTATCCATATTTTATAGCAGAGTCAAATTCCTTACCTTGATCTTCATAGTGCTAGGAGCAAGTGCAGTGATTTCTTTCTGCATGCGATCAGCAATGCCAGGATACATCGTGGTGCCACCTGAGAGGACATTGTTAGCATACAGGTCCTTACGTATATCAATATCACACTTCATGATACTGTTGTAGGTAGTTTCATGAATCCCAGCAGATTCCATACCTTCAGAAAAAAAGATGACATTAGGTCAGTAAATTATACAAGAGACCTTCATGAAAAGAACTCTTGACATTTCTCCTCATTAATATGAACCTCTATGACCTTTTTGTTGTAAAATGACTTACTGATTATTAAACTTTATGTAAAAACATAAAAAGATAGAATTACAGAGAACTAACTTGAAAAATGAAAATTATGTTAGCAAATGTAAGAATCATACTGCATGTAAAAGATACTAAAAATACACATTAAGAGAAAAAGTAGACAAAAAAAAAAGTAGATAACCTCATTTAGTATATGGTAATGGGAGAACTTTATATAGAAAAGAAGAGCATCAGATTATGTCAGTCTCATAAAATCCATTAATTTAACATAGTAAAGACAGCAATAAAGAAAATGAAAACTGATGAAGCAGAACTAAAGACAATAGTAACTTCATTACTTTTTTCAGCCTACTCAAACTACAGTCTATACTGTTTATAAACATCAAGGTAAGATATATCCAAGACATGGAACAAGCTATTAGTACATGGTGGTAAGAAAAAAGAAACCAGAATAAAGTGTTTGTAGGTTGCATTCCAATTTATTAATTTTAACAGGTGCTTCCTGAAAGGGCTGATACTTGATCCACAGTAAGATGTCAGCTGATGAACAACTGCATTTATTGCTCAGGACTTATGAGTATAAGCATTTGCTGTATTTGTCAGCTGCCTTCACAGATGGCAAAGCTTACCATCTTGGCCATGGCAATGTTTAATTACAGTACATATAAATATACACACACCTTTCTGGTGTTGGTTTGGTTATTTTTTTCACTCTCAGATACTTCTTCATGAAGTCAGATACTGTTCGAAGAGTAAGTTTTACAATTACAGCACCAAAATCTACTCCTGTCATCAGTGATATAGGATCATAGAATGTCCTGAATTGGAAAATACTCATAAGGATCACTGAGTCCAGCTCTCTAACGATGACATTGTAACTGTACATTTTATCACTAAAAAATTGTGATCCTAAAATCTGATCTAAACCTTGCAACAACAGCTGAGAGCTCATCTAATTGTCAGTTGAGCTCACATCAAACACAACTTACAGGGAGAAGAGGATCTAACTCATTATTTATTTATGTTTGATTTTGTGCCAAATTTAGATGATCAGGAAGAGGAGTGGTACACCTTCTGATTCATTCATACCTCCTACCTGAGGAAGAATTTCCTGGAAACACTTACCAATAAAGGATGGCTGGAATAAGGTTTCAGGGCAGCGGAAACGTTCATTACCAATTGTGATCACTTGACCATCAGGCAATTCATAGCTCTTTTCCAGAGAGGAGGAAGAGGCAGCAGTGGCCATTTCATTCTCAAAGTCCAGTGCAACATAGCACAATTTCTCCTTGATATCACGGACAATCTCACGTTCAGCTGCAGATATACAGGAATCAAATCAAGGTTTGGATAAAAAATACTAGAGAAAGAAGATGAGCCAAGAGAGACATGAGGATTTTCACAGGAAGGCAAAACTGAAGGACTGACCTGTTGTCACAAAGGAATAGCCACGCTCTGTGAGGATCTTCATGAGGTAGTCAGTCAGATCCCTGCCAGCCAGGTCCAGACGCATGATAGCATGAGGCAAAGCATAACCTTCATAAATAGGTACGTTGTGGGTGACACCATCACCAGAGTCAAGAACAATACCTGGAAGAGAAATGTCAGAGAGAAGTTGAAATCAACCAACAAATGCTTAAGATGCCCTTAGGCACAGTAAGCAGCAACAAACACAAGAATATGCAGGATTTTTCAGGCAGTATAAAGTAGCATCTTTTGTTTTAGCCATAATAATCTTCCCCATTCCTGCTGCCTTTACTTGCCTGGACATTCCTTTTTGGTGTGAATTTTTCCATAAAATAGTTGTTCCATGTATATCTTAAGCTAATCTATATGAGCAGCCTTCCTCTGCTATTGCACTGAGCAATAAGTGTATTTGCAATAGTGATTGTCTGGATCTGATAATGAGTATCTTTTAGGCCAATTTTAACCCCTTAAACTGGCGTAACACCTGTGTAACTGCAGTATCTTCACAGGGATGTCTCTGCATCATGACAGGGACAGGTGGGGAAAGCAGTGCAAACAGATTCACACTGTTCTTTGCATAGACTTTTTCATACTGGCTTTTCTGCTACTGTTATCTGTAGCTCTGAAGTAAAACTACCCATTCTTTTTTTCTGTAAAACTGAATGAGTTATGATGGGTTTCTTCTTATTTGGAGTGGGAAGGCAGGAAGGAAGGCAGGCACCAATGCAGGAAGGCAGGAAGGCACAAAGGCAGGCAGGAAGGCAGGATGGAAGGAGAGTTCCTGAAAAGAAATATCTCAATAATGTATAATTGTTTATTTTACCTGTTGTACGACCGGAAGCATACAGGGACAAGACAGCCTGGATTGCCACATACATAGCAGGTACATTGAAGGTCTCAAACATTATCTGAGTCATCTTCTCACGATTAGCTTTAGGATTCAAGGGAGCTTCTGTGAGCAAGGTAGGGTGTTCCTCAGGGGCCACACGGAGTTCATTATAGAAAGTGTGGTGCCAGATCTTTTCCATATCATCCCAGTTGGTGATGATTCCATGTTCAATGGGATATTTCAAAGTAAGGATACCTCTCTTGCTCTGAGCTTCATCACCCACATAGGAATCTTTTTGACCCATACCAACCATAACACCCTAAGAAAAGAAGATGCAGAAAAGCATTATCTGAGGAAGACAATATCACAGAGGCCAAACAACTACATCAGACAACTGCTCTATTTTCCAGAGAGGTACAAGAAATCATACCACTGAAAGGCTGATTAGGAAAAGAAAACAACATCGTGAATTCAACAGAATTTGAAGTTTTCTTAAAGTTCTTTTTCCTTTTAATAAAAGGATTTCTCCTCCCCCAGCTTTGTAAGGAACCTCTTATTTTCAGTTACTTTTTTTCTGTTCCAAAATATTTTCTGAAAATAAACTGCACAATATCTTGAGCAGGAAACTATACAGAGAGACATACAGAGTTTATAAACAAGAAAATACAGAAGGAAATTAGCCTTCTCATGAAGGAAGATAGTTCATAGTACTATGGAGCCTCAACAAGAATTTCTTCATAATAACAAAACACAAATTGCAAACATTTCAGTTAAACAAACAAAACAAGCAAACAATCCAATGGCATTACAAATTAAATTGTAGGAGGAATAGTACCATCTTTTCTATTAATTGTTTTTACTGCAACTAAGGAGAAGAAAAATGGCATGGGAAGAGGGACAAGAAGGCTTAGAGTGCAGTAAGAAGATGAGAGACAGAAGAAGTAGAGGAAATTGAATGAAGGTGGTTTATATGTGAAACATTGGACAGGATATGTGGAGAGGGTCTTTAACAAACTGCATCGTGTGGAAATTCAGCCAATGTAGATGCCTTTGAACTATCACTAGCATTAGATCTGGCCTAGGAGATGGAATGGGCAGCAGCTTTTTAGGAAGTTGGATTTGTATTCATTAGGAGAAAGAACAGAGTGAGATGCAACAGCAAAGTTGGTGAGTTAGAAATAGCTGAAGGAAAGGGAGAAAGTGATGGAAAGGACATAAAGGACAGCCAAACAGGGGACTTGAGGGAAGCACCAGAGGGACCCGGAAATATGAGTTAGTACAATTGCAAGAAATAAGCAGAAGGAAGAGCAGGGTATTTGGGAGAGAACAGAAGAGCTAAGGAGTGAAGCAGCTAATGGAGGTGACTGCTGGAGAGAGAAGGAAGGTTTTGTCCTGCCCCCGTAATTACCTGGTGCCTCGGGCGGCCAACGATGGATGGGAAAACGGCCCGGGGAGCATCATCTCCCGCAAAGCCCGCCTTGACCAGCCCAGAGCCGTTATCGCACACCAGTGCGGTGGTCTCCTCATCGTCACACATCTTCGGAGGGAGTCACGGACCTGAAAAACAGTGCGGCAGAGTGTCCTGACCCCCGCGAACAACGTAATGCCTCCCCGCCCTCCATCCCAGAGCGCACCGGTGCGACGGCGGCACCGGCACACCGACAGCTGTCGTCAGGACCGGGAAATTTGACTCGTCCCGGGAGTTTGCTCGACGGCTCAGCCACGCTCGTGGGCAGGGCTTTAAATGAGATCCATCAGCCGCTTTCTTCCTCGCGCTTAAAAAGGCGCCCCAGGAAGCAGGATGATCATTAGGGCATCATTACCGGTACCCTCAGGCCACAGATAGAAATGGGAGGGAAAGCGTTTGAAATCGGAGAGATTGGTCCTGCCCTGGGCACTTCACAGCCGGCGGGGCGGTGCGCGGGGTGCGGTCGGGGACAAGGGGGCTGTCCCTTGCAGAAATAACGCTAAGACTGGAGGTGCACAGACACAGCAGCGGCTGTACCGGCATGACCAGAACCCGCCGCCCGCCGAAGCTCCGGTCCCGTCCCGTCCCGTCCCGTCTCGTCCCATTCCATCTCTCCCTGTCTGCCCGCCCTGAGTCGGGGCTGCGAGGGCCGCCACGCTACTCACCAGACCAGCACCAGCGGCAGGGGGCTGCGAAGAAAAGCCTGGGTGCCTGCTTGGCGGAGACGCCTCAATTTATATCCCACCGAGGGGCAGCGTCGGCCAGGGCCGCCGCGGGACGGGGCAGCCACCTTCTCCTTATTTGGTCGGCTCCGCGCCATTGAGCGGCCGCGCAGCCATGAATGGAGCCCGGCCAGCCCCGGCGCAGCCCAGCCGCCCGGCCCATGTAAGGCAGCCGCGGGGCAGCGCGCCCCCGGCCCGCCGCATGGCCAAATAGGGAGCCCCCCGCGGCCCCCCGGGGGCCAGCGCTCTTAGGGACCCGGCTGGAAAGGTGACTTCCCAGGCTGGTTCCGAGGGGCGCGCCCGGAGCCCGGCTCGACGCCGACACCCAGGGATGTCAACACCCGCCGGCTGCCGGCCAGGTGGACCGAGAAACGCGGCGCCTTCAACTGGAGATGCTCGGGCTTGGCGGAGGGTGCACAGGAGGCTGCGGGGGAAGCTGCGGGGGTTTTTTTTCCGGATTTTCATTTTTTACACTGAAAAAAAAAAAAAAAAGGCCAATCAAGCTCATATTTAATCAACAGCCCATGAGGTTACTGTGGTGCCAACAACTGAAGATCTACTGCATAGAGGCAACATTGTATTGCCTAAAAAAGCAGAGGTGCACAATGAATTTATTTCAAACTTTTATGACTGCATACAATAAAAATCGTACTTTTCTCTGCTTTTGGCTTACATGTATAGCACAAAATGGGATCTGCTGATTTACATGAATATACTTAAACTCCCCATTTTTTTTCTTTTAATGCACCCGGACCAGTAACACATAGCGATATGCATAAGGCAGAGGATGAGAGATAGGAATAGCTTGGAGAAAAAACAGCTGTGGTATTAATGTAATGTGACAGTTGTTTTCCTGCTCAATTGTTGAAACATCCACATTAATAATTTGTTCCAACAGTGAAACCTAGAAAATGTATGTACCTTCATGATTATTTATTTGTTTGTTTATTTGTATTTAGGTGAAAATAGAAAGACTGGAGAGATATCAATACCTTGTGTGGGTTTGGGCTGGTATGTGAAGGCAGAGATTGTCAACATGTGTCCCAGAGGAAATGCAGTGTAATGCAGAGTACAGTGTCCTTTGGGAACTCTTCTTATAAACTGTCCAATGTTTGCCTGTGTAAGACAAAATGATGGTGAAAAAGAATTGAGGTTTGGGACAAAAGGGAGGCATGGGATGTAAGGGACAAGAGAAGACACAGTAAACTGGATTAACTGCTTAAATAAAGGTCCAATTTATTAGATCCTATACAAAGACTGACAGAATCACATGGTTATATATATCTTTAAAAGAGGTGGAAGGAAAGAGCTTATGAATGTAATCCAAAGTGCAATTTGGAGACTTTGGGGGCATGTAACAGCTACTTTTACATTGTGATTTGACTCTGACGAAGGGTACCAGAACTGGAAACAGCTGATTTCTAAATTTCTGAACTGTATCCAGAGGGGGCGTCAGAGACACTTAGACTTTCATTTCTCCTGAAATTGGAGATAGTGGAATCAGATTCCTGGTTTCTAGCACAATTAATGAGGTGGTTAGCTCCACCCCAACCCCAGTTTATCTTAGGGTTGTGCCCAATTATGAGCACAACTCTGAAGCAGAGGTAGTAACAAACTTCTTTGCCATTGTTAGCTCCTGTTTTCATTTAAATGCCTTAAGGAGAGACAATCTGTTTCAGGTGAGACACTATTTGTGTATATGGTGTGTGTATGTATGTTTCATATATGTGCATATGTAAATATATATATATATACATATTATATATGGATGTATGTGTTTGTGTATATATAAACATGCATATACTTTTTTTTTCTTAGCTACCCAAGAAAGTGTAGCTTAGTATGACTGAAATACAGTGACCTCAAAAGGTCAAAGCAGGGAAACACTTTGCTTCAGTGCCTCTGCTCTCGACAGACTTTGGTTTTTAGTTTCCTTGGTATTGATGAAAAGTCAACGAAACTCAATACCAGTGAGCTAAGAACCTCAAGTAAGTATGTATTTATCTAAATTGATTAGGCACAAGTACCAGAGAGTCAGAAATATTTTGGCGATAGCAATATCTATTTATATAAGAATTCATATATATGCAAATATGAAAAAGCATATACACCCTGGCACAGAGTAACATAAAAAAAAAAAAAATCCTTACCATATGCTGTTTTCAATTTTAAAAAGCATATTTTACTCCATGGTAAGTTACCATATATGTCTCCTTTTTTTCCCCAAGCACATCTTTTCTACAGAAACCATGTAATATGAGGGATCAGCCAGCTTCTCTGGCACTAGAGATTAGTTTACAGTGTTATCTCAGCTGTTCCTCAGTTCAGAGGTGTTACAGTATTTACATAGAAGCCCGCTGCTGATAGCTGCATTGAATTCCTCTACAATCAGACCCTCCCTGTCACATCCTACATTCCCTTTGGCTAGAGAGAGACACACTCCACTGAAACTGAGACAGAGACACCTCTCACTGCAAAATCTATAAAAAACAGTCTATATTTTCTTGTTTATTACTAAATACTTTATTACTAATTACTTTCAAATGGAAAGGGCACAACTACTTTGTGTACAAAATCACATCTCTTCCTTGTAGTCAAGTACCCAGATGAAGTTATTCCTTTGGCCAAAATAATTCTGCTTTCTGCAATAAAGTGATATTACAGCCTCAAATAAAACAAACAAGTAAACAAAGAATCTAAAACCTACTGAAGTATGTTATGCAACATCGTCTAGAGGAAAAACACTCTAGTGTCTGAGTGACCATAGTCACCACATGCTACATACATTTCTCCTGACTTAGCTGTTGGGAGTGACCCTAGAGACAAAGGAGACGCGGGCAGTATGAGGTACTGGGAGAACAGGCAGATCTGCAGTGGACATAATTTGCATGTATCTTAAACTAGTCTGAAGACACAGAAGCATGAAGCCTCAATGTGTACACAATATTAACGAGGCAGCAAAATAGTATCTATATATACACATGCATATAGGCAAAACTAGATGTATTATTCAACCAAGACACTGTTGGACTGCAGACAAAATCAGAACATGAATTCTTACCTCTTCATGGCAAAACTTTGAATAAAAAAAATCACACTACAGTCACATGATGCCCAGAAATCCCCAGAATTTCTGTTCAGCTTTTCACTTAAAAAAAAAAAAAAGGAATTTAGCTTAAAAATAAATCATTGATTCTTCAAAAACTTAAAGGCATAGAACACTTATTACCACAGACTTCACATTCTTTACAGTAGTTACCATTGCATTCAGAAATAAAAAATGTGTAGGGTCAAGCCCTCTATTTTTGTTTTTTAGTCTTTCAGATTATTCTTTAATTATCTGTACATGTTCTAACAAAAACCAAAAAACTTCTCACAATACACCAAACCATTGCATGCACAGTATACCTGAACCTGGTACATTTTAGAGCAGGCAACTTCTCACTTAAAATCTGATATTTCTAAATCCAATGGATGATGATATATAAAATCTGTCCTAGCACAAAGCCTAGCAAATGTTACCTCTCTTAAAGCTCAGGCCAGTATAATCTTTGGAAGAAATTTTACCTTTTCAAGAATAAGAAGGAAATGACAGTCTGACAGATTTTCTTTTGTCTTGTGACAGCTGTGGGAGCTATATGGGCTTTAGAAATATAAGAACCACTGAAGCAGAGTCTTACTCATGTGCAGGAGTCCTGATGAGATGAGAATGCCAAACATACAATATATGATGAATATAATTATAATGAACAAGACAGTGTAATGAAGGATGCTGATTACTAAGTAGTGTAGACACACTATGTGGGTGCAGTTACAAATTGGACTCTGTGTGTAAAATGCAAACATGTAGACATGCAAAGAGAAGACAGAAAAGATAATTCTTCAGTCACCACCAACCTAGTGTTTTTCTTTATGAAAAGGTCTGTTACACTTTTCCAATTTGACTTTGAACTTCCCAAATGAGAAATCTTTCTTCTGTTTTGCTGGAGGAGAATCTCTCAATTTAATAATCACACTGTCATCCAAACTTGTCCAGAGAATTCTTTGGGTATTTCCCTTTCTAAATTATGTCTCATTCACGCCAGTGATAGCCAGTGTTTTATACTTAATACATTCCCTGCCTTCTCAGCATTTAAATCCTTCGCATAGCTGCAGGCTGTTATCATCTCTCTGTGTCTTTCTCTCACTCATGTACTGCTGTAAATCTATAATTAACCTAAATCATCTTAAGTGTGCACTGAAATGACAGAATCATGAGGTGGGCAGAAGGTCTTAAGAGATGCAGCTAAAACATTTTGTTGTGAAGCTGAAGGCAAGGACAACATAAGTGGAGGTGAATGGCCAGTGAAAGGCATTTGTGCATCTGAGTCTCTGACTCTCCAGAATCATTATTTGCCACACATCACTTACAAAGAAAGGTCAAGACTGTCATTCCCATTGCATGACCTTTGAAGTAGAAAGTAGGCTTACAGGGTGCCAGGAGACCCTAAAAACAGTCCCTGCTTAGGAGAGGACAGAAATATGTCCTGAACAATTTAGCTGTTGCCAGTATGTATCCTGGTTGCTAGTCCTGTGAAGTGTCTCTGAGAGATACCTGCCCTACATTGGAAAGCTGATGGGCAGTATTTCTAAAGGTATTCCTAAGTTTTATTTCTGTTTTGCCTTTTTTTTCTTTCCCCCATTAGTAAATGCATCTAACCTAAACACCAGAAAAAAAAAAGGAATATGTAAAACACCACGGTGTATGTTCAGCATCACACTCGATACTCAGTAAGTCTTTGGCTGCTAGTATAGTATCAATATATAATACTTTCAAAGACAATGGATAATTTCTAAATGTATCAAAGACATTTCGATAATATCTTACATTAGGAATATTTCCAAAACCCATCAATGCTTAAGGCTAAATTCTGACCAGTTAACTGAAATTTGTTAACATTTTTATTTAAATTACATTTCCTTCTTATATGGAACTATAAAATCTCTGATTTGCAGAATTGTCACACAGGAAGTATAATGAAGTGACATAGGACCTTAGCAGATGTTTTATTAGTATATGATGTATGTAGATTAATAATTAGATATTTAGAGATGACAAAGGAGAACAGCGAAAGAATGCAAGACAGAGACAGCAATTTGCAGCCAAAGGCACTTAATTCCTTACCATGATTTATGCCTCACTTCACCTTCAGTCACCTCCAAGCTCACTGCATTCTTGTTTCTTTGCTGTAGGTTCTGAACCTGTCAAGTTCTATAGAAAGTGATCAGGACTTCATAGCCTATCTATGTATTGCTTTTCAAATTTAGCATCACAACAGCTACCAGACCAGTGCCACGAGCAAATCCAAATCTGCTACCAATGGTGGTGTTTCTAGCACATGGCTGTATGTAACCTGACAATTTAGTCTAGTTCTCTAAGTCCTTCTGAAAGGTCTTTGAGTCAAAACAACCTGTGGTAATTCATTCCAAAGCCAGTTTCTAAGAACTATTAAAAATGTTTCATACTAGGAATTCATATTTTCCCTTGTTCGTTGCTTCTAATAAAGTTCCTTAACATTTATTTATCATAGAATCATAGAATCATAGATATTAAGGGTTGGAAGGGACCTAGAAGATCATCTAGTCCAACCCCCCTGCCAGAGCTGGATCAACTAGACCAAGTCACCCAGGAACAGATCCAGGCAGGTCTTAAGTGTCTCCAGAGATGAAGACTCCACAACCTCCCTGGGCAGCCCATTCCAGAGCTCTGTCTGTCTATTATTTCCATTAATATGAAAATTAGCTGCCATAGGATGGAGAGATTATAATTTTTTTCCCCTCTTTTAAAAAATGTATTATTATAATTACACTCAGGTTTCTTCTGATTAAAATTTTTAACTCAATTTATTTGTAATGAAAAGAGGGGAAAGTAAGGTTTGACAAACTGGATGTTGCCACTATTCTGTATTGGTTCTGGCATATAATTGGCTGGTATTTTGCCTTAATCAGTCATGTAGGGCTGCAAGTATTTCATTACATGAATCTTTGAAAGAACTGACTCCAGGAAAAAAAAAATCAAATATTCACCATTGAAAGACTGTTTTCATTACTATATTGATTCATAGATTCATAGATTCATAGATATTAGGGGTTGGAAGGGACCTAGAAGATCATCTAGTCCAACCCCCC
>JAOEGS010014696.1:0-66768 GCA_025447755.1 Corythornis vintsioides | reverse complement strand
ATTGCCTCTCGTCCTGTCATTGGATGACACTGAGAAGAGTCTGGCTCCATCCTCTCTACACTCACCCTTAACATATTTATAGACCTTCTCAGCAGCCTTGGTTTTCCTTGTCTCAACTGCAGTCAGTAAAACATTTTTTTTACAGGTTGTAATTTTCAATTACAACAGAAGCAAGACAAACCCCTCCCATTACTGTTTAGCTGATACTATGGTCTGAACAGCTTTTATACCTCATTAAGTAAAAAAGAATTAGCCACCAGAGCAGAGGCACACCACCTCTAGCAGCTGCCCTGTGAGTGGGGTTTGTCCTGCTGAGCACAAGGCAGTGGTCCTTCCACTGGGTAACCCCCTTCCCCTGTATATGCCTCACCCCTCTGGAGGCTTTGACCTTGCTAAAGTCAGAGTAAATACCACTCATTGCTCTCCCCTTGTCCCACTAGAACAGTCACCTCCTCAAATTAAGGTTCATGTTGGTCCCTGAAGATGGGCCTGATATTTTTCTAGTGCTTAGGAACCTTCCTTTATTCTCATGACCTTTTAGGTGACAGAGCAGCCCTCAGAGTGACTTCCACCAACTCCATCAGCAACCTTGAATGCAGACCCCTTTCATCACTTGGATTTGTGCATGCCTGTTTGGCTTATCCACCCCTAACTGATCTTATTCCTGGCAACTGAGGGAAAGCATTATTCCACAGTTTATAGGTCTGTTTTCTTCCTCATGATGATTCTTTCCCACCCATTTTGCCTCCCTTCTGACTTGGACAAACACATTTCCTTTCAAAGTGGGAGAGAGCCTCCTGAGTTACAGCAGGTAACTCTGCTTCCCTTCAGCTCTTTCAAAACTGATGTAAGGTCACAACATCTACATCTTTTTTCTCCCCCTTCAGGATATTTGCAGATTTATTTTTTTTTTCAGCAACAGCATCCCTAGTCATACACACAGCAACCTTACCAGTTCAATAAATTCTGATGTCACTTTCATTACAAAAATGTATATTTTTTTAAAAGAACAATACAGAGATTTCATTTGAAGCCCACCATTATTTCTGACCAGATTGCAAACAGAGCAAGACAACTTAAAGAATTCCAATCTTAACTATTTCTATATGGGCCTTCCAGATGTTGAATCTGTTTTCCTCACTCAATACCACGTAAAAACAAAAACTCTTTTAATCTCCCATATGCACTTATAAAAAAGACAGAACTTGATTTCCCACTAGCTTGCATCCCTACTCTCTTTGACATATGATCCATGATCTCATTTCTATTATCTGCTTCCCAACTAGCAATTGCTGAAAAAAAAATTCAATGCTGAACTGTGCACCTCTCACATGAAAACAAGACAGGTACCACACACACCACATTTTTTTTCAGACTCTGCAATTGTAGTCTTACTGGAATTGTTCAACAACTATAGTGCCTGAGCATTTTGGGGGGGTCACTGCTCTCCCATAGCCAGTTAAATAACTGGCTTCGTTCTGGGGACAACATATTTGATTTCAAAATTTTGTTTTGAATAGCATAATCTTTCCAAAACACAATAACAGTAGACATAATCACAATGTAGAACCCATTAAGAAGAGCACCAGGTATCTGAAAACCAGATACCAGATCTTGGATCTAATCTGATCTCCAAGGGGAAAGATTTTCTGGGAAAGAAAAAGTGAGGGATACTCCCTGTAACCCTGCAGAAATGTGTCCTATCCTTCATATTTAACTTATGTAGGCCTTACATAAAGTTAAGAATAGTCTTCATTTAGAGAAATAAGTCTAAAAAGAAAAGGTAAGGAAGATACATGGCCCACCAACAGAAAATTTAAGGGTTTTTTTGGTTTTGGTTTGTTTTTGGTTTTTTTTCTGTCCTCAAGTACTGATTTTTGAGGAAACAACATAAAAGTAGGACTGGTAAGGGTGTTTGTTTTTTTTTTTGCTGCTTGTGTAAATGATAGGTGTTGAAGTGGAGTCACTTGTGGGAAAGGAATGGCCCAAAAGCTTATTGCAATGCTAGTGATCACCACCAGTCCTACTTACAGAGACTTGAGTCAGTAAATCTGAATTCTAAAAGCCTTGCTCAGCTGCTACCCAGGACTATAGATATGTAGGAACTCTGTAAGCCTTGACAATATTTAGATGCATGAGAGTTATTTCTGCACGTCCATAAATGTATCAAAAGAATTTCAAATGGACTGAGCATCTTGGACTACCATTCATGCATCAACACAAATGAGAAATGACACATTCCTTTGCCTAAGTCCTAGAGTGCTCAGTCTTGTCATAAATCTCAGAGCTCTTTGGATATTCCCCAACAACATCCATGTCCCTCCAGATTACAGCTTTTTTTTTTGAGAGTTCACAGGAGAGGTAAGGCCTAAAACACTGCATCAGTTCTTAGAGCTTTAACCTAGGAAATGGGATTAATGGGTGCAACTCCTTCCTCAATTTTTTGCACAAATAACTACTCCTCAGACAAAGCCTAGATCATAATTTTTCATAATACACCAAATTTTAAAATGGCAGCTTGAGCTCTATGCAGGGGTGGTATTCAGCAATTTATATATTTCTGTTATATATTCAGCAATATATTTCTGCTCCCCAGACTTTAAAAGAAAATGTGAAAACACTTATACAACCCAAAATAGACAAGAGCACAAAAAATTTCTTCACTATACCAGCAAAATTATTCACTTCCATAAATTCAGGCAAAGTTCATGTCAGTTTTACTCCCAGTTCTTCCCTATGCCACATCTGTGTCCTACCACAACAGCTGTAGTGGTGGTGCAAGATGTACATGTCAGATGTTCTGGTGGCTCATGAGACATGGAAATTGGCAATTATTTCTTATTTTATCAAACTCTAGCACTAAGTGTTTGTGATTTTTTTTTCCAGGTGTTGAGTTGGATTGGTTTAAAAGCCGAGTTCTAGAGAGAAGGTCAAGGGGGAATGGTACCTTTTGTTCAAAAATAAGACCTTTTTTTGTATCTTACATTTGGATAGAATTTGGTCATACTTGGAAGATGAAAAGGAAAATTCCAAACTGTTTAATATTTCATTATTATATACCAAAAACATGTAATTATTTCTGTTTTACGATGACTGTAGATGATAACGTAAAACACAAAATATTAATTAATTATTGACTAGCAATGATCTAGATTAAACAACCAGGAAAAATGCCAGCTGTGGCACAGGGGCTGTAGTCAAGCTGTGGACCTAACCTGTGTAGTCTTCAGAGCACTGAAAATCCACACTGGTTCATACAATTTTGCCTAAGCTTCTGATAAGTCTTAGACCAGATCTGTCTACCAGCTCTTGCTGAAGACTAAAGCTTCACAGTATAAAGAAGTTCAATCATACTTTTCAATGTCTTGTGACAATACTGCTTATCAGACTTGACAATGTATGTGGAAATTAAGTCTCGCCTTCATAAGGGTATTCTTTCCATAACAGAAATTAAACAAAACAACAAAAAAACAAACCCCAAACCAACAAACCAGAGTCCCTGCTTTTCATTAAGATAGAAGAGATCAAAACTAGAGTCATCAACAAAGCCCTGACGTTCTTAGCTTTTCATTTATAGTTTCCTACTGCTGGCTGCTCTAGTTTCAGGGGCAGCCACAACATTAACTTAGGAAATTAGCTGCAAAGTTCAGCAATAGACACAGGCAGAAATTCTTTCATATCTTTTCATGAGAAGCCTAGTGGAGAAGACCATCTGAATTTGGTTCTACATCTTTCACTAGGAAATATAATAGATTTTCTTTACAGGATAGATAAAGGCTAGAGTACAGGCAAGCAAGCAGCCAGCAGATAGAAACCAATGTAATAGAAAATATAGACTCATCTAGTAAGTACTCATTCATTCATATTTTCCCAGAGCAAAATGAAAGCCACTGCCCAGTACTAACTCCATATTGCAAATGGGATCCTATCCACCCCACAGGTAACTAGTAAGAAGTCTGTCTAGAAAATATGGGTATACACCAATATCATTATTCTAACACAAATAAATAGCTCCACATAGACACCTATTTAGTGCTTAACATTACAGTAATATATTTTTGTTGCTTTTCCACAGTTTAAAAACTGTTCCTGTTTTTCATTATTCCATCAAAAAAATTTAGAATCCTATCCTTAAGTTAAAAACTTGCATCACTAGAAAAGCCAGAGCAAGCTGTAATGACTAAAGACACATTCACAGGATCACAGAATGTCTTTGATTGGAAGAGGCCTTCAAGATCATCCAGTCCAACCTTCAATCCAACACTGCAGGCTCACCACTAAACAGTGTCCTCAAGCACCAGGTCCACACACCACTTAAATTCCTCCAGGGATGGTGACTCCTCCATTGCACTGGGCAGTCCATTCCAATGTTTGGTAACCCATTAGGTGAAGAAATGTTCTCTAATATCCAGCCTAACCCTCCCCTGGTGCAGCTTCCAGACATTCCCTCTACTCCTGTCACATATCACCAGGGAGAAGAGGCTGTCTCCCTCCTCTGTCCAACCTCTTTTCAGACTGTTGTAGAGATAAATAAGGTCTCCCCTCAGCATCTTCCTCTCCAGACTAAACATCCCCAGCTCCCTCAGCCACTCCTCACAGAACGTGTGCTCTAGGCCCTTCACCAGCCTCGTTGCCCTTGTCTGGAGATGGTCCAGCACTTCTATGTCCTTCTGATAGCGAGAAGCCCAGAGCTGAACAAAACAAAATATTCCAGGTGTGGCCTCACCAGTGCCAAGTACAGGGAGTTGATCACCTCCCTATTCCTGCTGGCCAGTGTCTCTAATACAAGCCAGGATGCCATTGGTCTTCTTGGCCACCTGAAAGCACTGCTGACTCATATTTAGTCAACTATTGATGGATACCCCCAGGGCCTTTCCCAACTTGCAGCTTTCCAACTACACATCCTTAAGTCTGTAGGTTGCCATGAGTTTGTTATGAGTCAAGTGCTGGACCCGGCCCTTGGCCTCGTTGAACCCCCAGCAATTAACCCTGGCCCACTGCTCTAACATGCCTAGGTCCCGCTTTAAAGCTCCCCTACCCTCTAGCAGATCAAAAACTCACCTACCTTGGTGTCATCTGCAAATTTACTCAGAGTATAGTCAATCCCATAATCCAGTTCATTAATAAAGATATTAAAGAGAACAGGCCCCAGTACTGACCCCTGGGGAACACAACCTGGGACCAGACACCAACCAGATTTAGCTCCATTCACTACCACTCTTTTGGCCTGGTCCTGATCACCTGGCTGTCTTTTATGTGCCATGTGATGGCACTCAGGATGACCTGCTCCATAGCCTTCCTTGGTACCGAGGTCAGACTGACATGTCTATAGTTCCCAGGATCATCCTTTCGGCCCTTCTTGTAGATGGGTGTCACATTTGCTAGCTTCCAGCAGACTGGGACCTCCTTGGTTAACCAGGACTGTTAATAAATAACAGAGAGTGGCTTGGTGAGCACATTTGCCAGTTCCTTTAGTATCCTTTGTCTACACCAGATTCTTACCATGACTGCTTAGCCAACATAAGGAATCATGAGTGATTTGTACTCAGTTCTAAGTTAAACAAGCCAGCTTTACATTGTCTGTGCTCAAATATGGTCCTCCAGTTGCAGCTTAGATTATAACGTTGGCAAACCCAGGTGGTACCCAGCTGCTGTTCACCACCCTCCCCAGCCTGCTTTCTCTTCCTCCTGTTAAAAGTTATTTCTTTCTTAGACATGCTGACACAGCCGTGGCACACAGAACCCAGTTCAGATAAAATGACCAGAGCTGTCCAACAAGAGTGCAAGCCTACACAAAAAGCAGTCCCTGTGAGCAGGGACTGGGAATGAATACCTGACCTCAGCCTTCAATAGCTTCAGCCAGAGATTAGGCCCTTGGAATCAGAGTGGGTTTCAAAAGATGGTTGGCAGGAGCTGATAACTTGCTGGTATGGAAAGGACCAGTCTCATTTCTACCCTTTCATTTGGACAAGGTCTATCACTGGATCATCTCTATCTCTGGTTAAAAGAACTCAATGAACAAATAAACTATCAAAAAACGTGGAGACTTTTTTGTCAACTGGTGTGAAGCAGGAGGCATGCATCAAAAACTTGGGAAGAGCAGGTATAAGGCTCTTTTAGTTAGTGCTATTAGACCAGACTAGCCTTTCCTATGTCTCCTGTGTTTCAATTTCCTGGCAAAATAGCTAATTAATACCATATACAGCAAACAAAAATGTGCTCCGTACATGATATTTATAAATTATGCTCTGCAATTCTGAATCTGTCATGCTAACAAATCTGAGAATTAAGTTATCTAGTGATCAGAGTCAGGAACTCAGATCAGAGACTGATGAATACTGATCTAATCAGCAATTCCATTGCTGTCCAGGAGTTCAAAACACACAAGTCATTGCACCTTGGCAGAATTCAATACACTCATCTATGAAAAGGATGCATTGCCTGCTTTGCAAACACTCTGCACATTTAAACTAATTAGCTTTGAGATTAAGAGCACCTAAGCACCAAGTGTTTCTTAGACCCAGTTCAGCACATTTTCTCCTTTAAACACAAGAGATGTTTTGCAAGAGTAGATTTAGTTTTCTTGATAAAACACTGTATATTTTTCATGTGCTCGTTATTCTTTAGTAAAACCATTAAGATGGAAACAAAACAGTTTTTCAAGTAAATGAATAACAGTCCTACACACATGAAAGGTGATAGCAGAAATTTTAGGCTTTATGAGTTCTGAATTTGCTGTCAGGATCATGTTGAAATTGCTTAGTACTCAAAGAGCTAAAATCTTGGAAGGTTTTTTCCCCCTTATGAAACAGAAAGGTGGGTATCACTGCAGAAGTAAGCTGGCCTAACCACGAGAAATTGTAAGCAGCCTAAAATGACTATGTTGCAGCTGGTTGTCAGCACCATGTCACATACCAGCAAGAGAAAGGAAGTGATACTAGTGGCCTTGCAGCTGATCAGAGGTGATGATAGTGGTGATGAGTAATAATCAAGACAGATGTTGCAGGAGGCTTATGGTTCACTTCAATATCTACCATTCATAGGCAAAAAAAAATGATGTTTATGTATGGCACATGAAAGAAAAGAGTTGGGAGATTGGCAATTTTTCTTCTCTCCTCCTCCTCCCATACACACTGTGGCATAAGTTGTTCCCAATTCTCATTAAGAGAAATCCATGCCACAGGGGTTGTGGGGCTGTGACCTAGTGCACTATTAGCTCTCTGTGTCTGTGTACCAGAGATGCTGACATTTCCATAGCTGACTGAGGAAAGCTAGATTTCACAGCTCCAGTGTGGCCTGAAGACAGCATTTCACACTTACAAGGTCACAGGAAACAGCCTTGCTAAATGTGTGTAATATCCACCTCCCATATGGAAACGTTCAGCCAAAGTTCTCCAAGTAGGGACTGGGGAAGGGTGGGGTGATGAGACAACTAATATAACTTCTTACAAGTGTTGCTATTTACACCTTTATACAGTTACCTCTGTCTGCAGGGAAAATTTACAGTGTTTATGTTCACACATCCAACTTAGGTGGCTGAGTGATAAATCTAGATTTTTCTGGTCAAGGGAACTGGATTCAGGTCTGTCTGGTTTGGCTTCTAATCACACCTGACAAATGCAATAGGGAAAAAATGGGGTGAACAGCTTTTCATCAGTGTGAAGCTTTAAATAAGAACTGAAATAACACTCAAACACCAATTTTATATCATATCACCTCTGACTTCCAGTCCAAGTCTCACCACCTTCTTTCAGAGTCAACATTCCTCCTGTCTCTACCACCCCAACCAGCTGGTCCTTTTCCAGTTCTTCAGCCTGCTCATGCATTCTGGGCTTGCCATCCTGGGCACTCCAATGAGGTCTAGGACATAAAGTATCCTTGTGAGAAACAAAGCAAAGCATCCTGAAGATGGGGAATGTGCCTTGTGGCAGTGTCAGTGCTGTCAATCATGATTCACAGAAAACACAGGCTTGTCAGCTCCAGGTGGTTCTCTGAACCACACAGACCACTCCAGTTCCACTGATGGGATGGCCTAAACTCCTACCTTAGGCAAATGAGCAGAATTACTTTTTAAAGTGTTGCTAAGGTCTGCTAGTCCATCCATCTGCTAGGGCAGGCTGTCTCCTCTTATCTAGTTTATTAATATTTCTCAGATTTGATTAAATAACCTAAGAAAAGATCTTTTGGAGAGCACCATATTTAAGCACATTTCACAGCTGGAGACTGTCTGATTTCATAGGGTGACTGACACAGTCCCAGCCTTTCCAGAAGGAGCTCAGATTCTGTTCTCCTCCAGAAACCATCTTTATCCCTCTCCATACTCGTACTCTTTCATTTAAAGGAAGGTCTTTTCCTTTTCTCATCCCATTCCTCTATGGAAACTGCTTTCCCATCCTTTTGTGAGCATGTCCCACACTTATGGTCCTCTAGATGTTTAAATCAAAAGCCCGAAAGAAAGAAAGAAAGAAAGAAAGAAAGAAAGAAAGAAAGAAAGAAAGAAAGACTAGCACATCAGAAAATGCTGTGTGTGCAGCTCTTATCTCAGCAGTCATGAATGTTCAAGACTGACAGCTACACTTGGGAAGTGTTCCTGGTTTTAATATACCAAGTGTGATCAATATCCTCTTTGAAATAGATATCAAGCAGGACCCCAATTCTTAAGGTACATGTACTGCTTTTAAGGCTAGGTCTATACACTTGGTAGCTGCCAAATGTTACATGGGACAATCTCCATCCTACACTTTAGACTTTATCCTGTAAAAGCCTTCACAGTTTCTACAGGAGATGGCACATCCAACCCCTGCTCTGCTCACCCTCAGGGTAGTCTCCCAGTTCACTCCACAGAGGATTCCACCTCCACTTGCTGCCATTATATTTTCAACTGCAGTGGAAAGTGGGGGGACACTATCCCCACGTGGGACAGAAACAGAGAGGCCAAAAACCATTCACCATGACAAAGAAATGTCGAGCTCCCTTTATTCCAACCCAGAATTCATAGCCTTGAAGAAGCCTGGAATGCAGTTGTGCTGTTCTATATCCAACTAATTCAGGTTTATGAAAGAAAATGGGCACAGAAAGAAAGATTTCCCTGGAGGGAACACCACATATAAAACACTATAATCCTGTGCAATCTTCATCTTTTCTTTTTTACCATGCCTGGCACAGTTGTATACTAAAGTCATCTAACAGCACAGCCTACTGACTATTTCTCTCCAGCAGACAAGTAACTCATTCTCTGAGGATCACATTGCTGAGACCTGGGGAGTAAAAAGCAATTTGAGATAGTTTATGAGGGCTGGAGGGATAATTATGTACTCAGAAAACAAAAACTCAGAAATATTCCTATACTGCTTGGGGTCCAGGCTGTGACTCTCTTGATGTTGAGCCAGGTGAAGGTCTGATTCTTCTTAAAGCTGCAGCTGAACACACCCTCTACTCAGGGCAACAATTCAAACCCATTTATTTTGCTCTTACTGTTCCAACTGAGCTGCCCACCATCAGGAAGATGGGGAGGCAGAATAACCAATAGACCTGATTCTTAACCTCCTTCTGATGCATTCACAAATTCTCAATGAACGTGCTCAAACTCTCTGGGCTGTAAATCATGTTTCCAGAGGCATATTCTCAGGGGAGTGTCACTTTACACTTCACAGAATCTGGAAGCACAGACTGCCAGCAAGATGAAGACAAAGGTGATGATTTAGGAGGAAGTACAGCAGGAATTTTCCACAGCTACAACAGGTTACACAGAGGCTTCAGACAGGCTAGGTCTATGCAACCAAATTCTCAGTACACTCATCTCTCTACCAATGTAAATGGTGCCCTATAATACTTTAATTCTGTTCCAAGCTGTATCTGTGTAGCCTGAAATGACTCCACTCTCTCAGCTTTCTTGGAGTTACTATGCATTTATTCTGATGTAATCTAACACTGGACATGTAAACAATCAGGAATTCATTATAGTGACCCTGGACAGAATCCACCCTTTTTGTTTACCTCAGAAGTAGGTTAGAAGTTAGTGGTTAGATTCAGTACCCATGAATATTTATAACAGGCTACCCATATGTTTTCAACCACATCCCTTAAACAGTTCATTATGCTACTTGTATTTTCAAGGTCGTTTCTCACTTGCAGAACCAGGTCAGACAAATTCTTTACATCTGAAGAATCACAGAATTGCTTGGTGGTTAGATTCCTAAAATACTGGTACCTTTCTGGGAAAAAATATAGGAAACGGAATACAGGGTAGCCATGGGAAAACAATCTCTTTATTCAGTTATGGAAGACTCATTGTCCTCTCCTATTTTTCCTTTGTAAGTTATAAACATTAACAATTCTTCTATATGCATCCTTGCTACCCTGAAATGCATTACTGTTATTGGAAGAAAAGGAGTGAATTCAACACTATCTGAATGGCACTGTCACACAGTAACACAACAAAACAGATTTCCCTGAAAACTGGCCCCACTATAAGATAATAAATCATGGTGTAACCCTAATTAAAACTACCCAAATAGGAGTACAAAGTGACAAAGGATTTGACCTCTGCTTTCAGTTTAGTCAGCAGCCACACTGGAATGAGAGAATGGGATCACAGAAAAATGCTGTAAATAAGCAGTGCCTACAAAGACAAAGGACTATATTAGCAAGCTATTTATCAGCATATATGTAGGCTTTTTCCACACCAACTGGCCTTTGCACTCAGGTCTTTTGTGGATGAGCAGAGCTAAAAGTTTCACTGGTGCCTATGCTGCCAGCACTGCAGTGCTTCAAGCATGTGAGGTGATGTGAAAATGAATGACTACACCAGAATCTGTACAAGTATTGCTGTGAAACCAAGTTGAGCCCAAAGACAGAATGGCAGGTTTGGCTCCTATTTGCAGCCTGTCACAGGCAGGTCAACATCTCTGTTTCTTTCCCTACTCTGATCTGATTTCAGCCCACAGCACACCTCCATTGGAACTGAATCCATAAAGACTGCTCTGTTTGTAACAGCAGCATTAACACAAACCTGCAGGTTAACAGGCAGTTCCACAATAGACCACAACTAGCACATTAATTATTACTGGTTAATTAGCTCTTAAGTAACAAAAGAGAGCAAGTCAGAAGTGCATATATTTGCCCATCAGTTGAGAGTTGTTTATATCCTTCTGCAAAAAGAGTTTTTCTGTCTGAAAACATAAATCATATTATCATAACCCTGTTACTTCATTCTGGTTTTTTTTTTTTTCTTAGTTTCAAATTCACAGTTTAAGGTGACATTAACTGTTTCTGTGCTGAATTGCATCAGTGATTTCCTTGGGAAATCAAAACCCAGCATATTCATTCAAAGTCTGCTCTGGGGAAAACGTGACTTCCCAGTGAAATCTGGTTTTGGCTTAGAGAATAAGAGCTTATTAAACTTCTCAACACACATACTTCTTCATTTCATGGGGCTATCTTGGATCATGACACCTAATTCTGAGAAATGCTGACACTGTTTTAATATACAGGCATTTAAATTACCAAAAGTCCATCAATGTCTGCAGCAGGCTTTAGAGGAGAACTTCAAATGTGTAATAGCTGTGGCACATCATCTTATTTTTCTCCCCAATAAGAGCAATAACCCACTGACAGCAAAAAAAAAAATCTAAGACTGTTTAAAACTATGGTCCATGTTATCATTCATCAGAATATTCTTATCTAACTTGGAAGGGGACATGTTGGGATATTTTGCTGTGTTTTGTTATGTTTCTATGGATATAAATAGAAAATATAATGGTTTAAATCACACTCAGCTTGCATCAAGAGAATAGTCAAGCCATTCTAAATTAGTACATTCAGGACACATTTAAAATTTAGCACTTAAGAAAATAATAAAAATGGAGCTTTAGCTACCCTATCTTTTCCTTGTTTCTGAGAACTATTTTTTTCTACTTTCAATCCAAATAAAGTAAGTCTGATGACTTTGAAGTCACACAAATAAATTTTTAAAAGTCATTTGCCCAACAGCCATGTATCATCTTACTTAAAAAAAAAAAAGAAAAGGTACTGATAATGAAGAACAGGGTAGCATATTTTGAGATTTTCTTTCCTCCATCTAAGAACTGGTTAGGACAGAGGAATCATTGCTTAAATTAAATATTCTAGAAAATAGAATATTAATAATTCTAAAAGATGTAAAAATTACAAATATTATGCTGAGATAATTCTACAAGGCACTTTATCACTCTGTTGCATATGCCCATGTTTGCTTATTCCACTTCCTGACCATCCCTTGATATCCACATGATTCTTCTTTGGACCAAAATCAGACCCTAAATGAAAAGACAAACTGTTTCTCTCAGCACAGCTGTCTTCTCAATAATCAGGTGTCCAACCAAAATCTTGAGAAAGAACTTTTCTATAATGGAAGAAGTGTTTGCACATTGTGAAATCTAAGGTCAATTGGTTGGAATATGAGCAAATCCTAGTTTTTATTTTGCCTTTTTTTTTTCTTTTTTTGTCCCCTACAGCTGGATATGAGTCTGTCATGTCTACTAGTCATGCCTGGTGTCAGCATGCAGTTCCTGATTAAACCTTATCATCTAGCATAACCAACTTAGATCTTCTCTGTTACATTCTATTATCTCTGGGGCTTGATTGAGTTCTATCAATAATCACCTCATTTTATGACAGAAGGGAATAATTTTAGCAATAATGTCTGTGGGTATTGCACTCCCTCCCTCAAAAGTTTCTCATTTCTTAAAATTAATGTTGATGATCTGATATTTACTAATAGGTTTGTTTTTCTCAACTAGGTTTTCAAAACTTGGCAGGCCTAATAAAATAAAAATGCCAAACAATATTTCATCCCATTTGGATCAGATTCAAGGGAAAAGCTTCTACCAAGTTGATTCAAATTCAGAGAATGAGCCATGGAAGGTACCACACACTCCTCTTTTCCAATTAATGTCCCATTCATCAGTGCTCCAAACCCTGACTCCACTGCCTCTTAAAGAACTCTCAGGTATGTGAACAGTTTTTTCCAATAAGGTCAATGCTGAAATATTTTACAGAGCCACAGAATACTTTAGGTTGGAAGGGACCTAAGGAGGGCATTGCTCAAAGCAGGGCCAGCTATGAGATCAGACAACACTGGTTAAAGGTCTATCTAGTTGGGTCTTGACAACCTCATAGGGTAGAGATTACACAACCCCACCGTGCAGCCTGGTCCACTGTTAATCATCCTCCCAATGAAACAACTTTTTCTTCACCCAGCTGGACCCTCTTCTGCTTCAATTTATTTCTCTTCATAATAATCCCTTCCTTCAGTCTACTGGCTGTGCTCCTGTTAACACAATCCAAGGCTGTTTGTTGGCTTTCATGGCTACCAGGGCACTCTGCTGGCTTCCAATCAGCTTGCTGTCTACCTGCAACTCCCAAGTCCTTTATAGCAGAGCTGCTTCCAGCCTGTGCTAGAGCAGAGATACTTCCTTCTTAGAAGCAGGACTTGGAATTTGTTCTTATTGAACTGTTAAGCTTCATACCAGCCTCCAACCTGCCTAGGTTCTTCTCAATGGCAACCCATAGTCAATCACCTCAATTGTTCCCTGATGTTTGTGTCAGCTGCTAACTTCATAAGAGACCCTCCCTCAGCTTAATCACTGGAAATGACCTTGAGGATGTTGTTTCCTCAATAACAGTAGCTTCCTGCTCTGTAAGAAATCTTAACCACAGAAAATTGTGCTACATTTTTGAGAAGTATGAATTCTTAAATAAAAATAAGTTGCAGAATAATAATAGTTGCTGAACTAATGGCCAGACTACTTAATTCTTGCTCAGTTTGATAATTACGTTGTGCTTGGCAAGGAAGAACTGATACTTGCAGACTCAGCAGTTACTCCTGGCATAAACACACAAGCCACAGAGCATTTTTATTTCTGTGAGAGAAATGCTACTTACCTTTCCAATCTTCAGCCAACCATAATGTTCTGAAGCATGCCATTTCTTTTCTTTGCCAACAAAGAGCTGATAGCAAAAATTATGTCCAGGCTCCTTTTCCTCTAGGAGTCTCTGTTGAGATGAAATAAATAAAATCTAGATCCATACCAGGGACAGAAAATCTCCTTGAAGTAGAATACACAGAGGCTGTCATCTTCTGTCAAAAGAAGAAATTAGGGAAATGATATAGCAAAGATATAAGGATGAAATAACCTCAGGAGATTCCACCTCATTTTAACACCTTTGCTTTACAGTTCTATTGTGCTACAGAAACATTATATTTAACTGGTGGCACCTTACCATTTCTATCACTTTTCTCTTTTCCCTTTGCAATGTCACAAAGGGCTTTACAAAGCAATATACAAAACAGGCACCACTTCACACACCCCAGTTATTGTAATCCATCCATCTAAGATAACTCACAGAGGGCACTACCAACAAATTTCTTTCTGAACTCAAGGCATTGGATCTTTTCTGTACCACAACAGGAGCTGCAATTGCCAGGCAAGTTTGTAACTTGCACAGATTATTTCCCTCACCCCTCCAAGGATTTTTATACAACTAAAAGAACATTTAGCACACAGAGTAACAATGGGAACCTAGATGGCTTGGCTCTTCCAGAGATTCCAGGAAATTTTTGTCACTTAATACACTTGGTGCCTCTGCTGCTTCTCCTGGCCTTTGTCTGTCTGGGCTGAAAATGTTGTGTAACTGTCTCTTGTTACATGTGCAGGTCACATCCAAACAATAGGGCTCTTATTGGCAGCTGTTCTGCAAACCACACAGCCCATGAAATACTATTCCTCCAGAGACTTGAGATCTACCACCACTTCAGATGCAGAAATGCATTGGACCTTCTGAAATTACAGTACTCATGAAAAAAAAAAACCAACCTAAAAAACCCAAAAAACCAAACCCAACCAACCAAACCAACAAAAACACAACCCCCTAGCTTTTGCTTAGTTATTCCATCACATTATTCCATCAGATATCCATAGAACAATGGCAGAAACATAGGGTGCACTATTCATTAGCAACAAATGGGCTGTTTGAAGATCCCTTTCTCTCAAAGGCACAAGTAATAAGTAAGAATGGCATCTTCAAAGTACAGGCAGAGTAGGACACTTCCAATTCACTCTCATCTTCTCCCAGGAATAATACAAAACCAGCAGCTCAGAGGGTACAATTCTGCAGTCTCTCAGGTAAGACACATTCAACCACCTGCTTTGTATTCTAATAACCTTAAACTCCTTCTTTGCAAAACATTTACCCCAAATGAGCTAAAATATTATGTAGTATACTTCTATGCAGCCCCTTTCAGACATATGCCCTGTCTACCCCTCTCCCCAGAAAAGACCCAAAAACCAATGCTGTAAGACTTTAGGACCTTTTCTAGCAGCCAACACAAACACAAATATAAAAATCCTTATCTGAATTCAATGAATAATAAAGCAAGTTTATTAAAATAACCATTTTTTTTTAACAGGCTTTTAAAAATAACTGTTTTAAGGTTACCTCAGAGGGCAAGATGGCTGCAATTTTTGCCACTCCAGTACTTTTCTTATATGGACCAAACATTAGGAAGGGTTGAGGTAGACAGATTGTCAAGGAAACTGTCAGTTTAGTATTGCAAGCAAATTTGTCTGTTTTGCTGCTATGGTGGGTGTGAGAGTCTCTACTCATACTACAGAAAATCTGCTGCTTACTACAATTTGATCACTTGCATCCCATATGAAAAAACAAGGCCTAGACTGCACTCTCTGAAAAAAACATCACCCTGTCTTGCATAAGCTCCACTCCATTGTAATGAATTACATTTTCAGTAGTCACCCTTGTCAGAAACCATGGTGAGTCAGCAAGATGCAAAGATGATATGAGGTTAGATGGGTTTGCTAAAAAACACCTCTGAAGAGTACTGCACTGAAATGATAGAAATGGAACTGAAGGACATGGTGAGTATGAGAAAGAGAGCAAGTGTACACAGGTCAGAAGATAGGAGAAGTGTAACAATATAGACAACTATGAGACTGGGTGCTAGTCATGATTGAAGATAATGAAGAGGAAGAAAGATTTACTACTGTGGTGAATATCAGATGGTTAGATAGATGCACAAGGTCTGCAGGTCTTAATTTTACATTATCAGCTACTGGCATCCTTCTCTAGAAATTTATGACACTTGGTTTTGACAGCTTTGACCTAAATGCACTGATTTACAACACAGACAATATGTAAAAACAAAACAGCAAAAAACCCCACCACCACCACCAAAAAAACAAACCAAAATGAAGTCTGCAGGGATAGGGATTATGCCTAAATGTAAAGTGTAACCAGCAGTGTGCTTCATTGACCCAAAGCTTAAAAAGCATTCAGGGGAAATGCCTCTCACATCTGTGAATCTGCATGGCCAAGAGGTTGAAAACCATGCAGGGACAATCAGGTGACACTGTTCAGTCCTTCATGTGCTGCTTGCCAGTGAAGAAAAAACCCTCCAACACATAAGCAGAGTGCTGTTTGCTATTTAACATTGGTGAGCCAGTATGACTGACAACCAAGTTGGCCATGGTCAGTGCTATAATCCAGTATCAGAACCTGGCTGGTGTGAAGATAGACACACTGGAGGTAGAAAACTCCGTGAGATAGAGGTGCTGTTGAAACATCAGTACCACTGAAGTGAGTAGAGACACTGGAGCAGCATGTTTCAGTGCTCAGTTATGTTGGAAGGTGGCAGTGCCTGCCACCTAGTGACTCTAAGCCAAGATAATCACAGACCTTTGCAGGATTGAGGGGATGAGGCTACAACAGCTGGTTTTAGAGTTCTATGTTGCAGGCAACTATTGGCACTAACGGTATTAGCTCTCTGCAGACATCTCTGGAGACACTTAAGACCCGCCTGGATCTGTTCCTGGGTGACTTGGTCTAGGTGATCCTGCTCTGAAACAAGGATTTCTTGTTATAAGCCTTCACAAAAGGACTTTTGTTACTGCTAATTAACCTTCTCTGATGATGTCAACAGAGGATACTTCTGCTTAAGATGTATACTACCATAAAAGAAGAAACTGAGAGTATTCAGCTAGTGCTTATTCATTCTGATGGTGGAACTCATTAAAGAAAAATCAAAACAACTCAAAATACAGGAAACAAATGACCATTTGAATTGTTTTAAATAGCAAAATAATATTTTTTTCTATTAATAATGTACACAGTTAACATAGTTGTGCTATGCAGTAATTAATCTTTCCAGTGGTATCGTGATGGACAGTATTTCTACTAAAGGGCTTTCCCAAACACTACATAAAAAAGGGAATTTTCAAAAGGTCAGTTGATATAGTGGAAGCCCTACTAGTAACTTATGCTTAGATTGGTAAAACACTGACAGATCTTAATCAGACTGTTAGAATTTAATTGTATTAACTTATGTTACAGTAAACAACATTAACTCAGGTTAAAGTAAAAATAACATTGCTTAAATCTTCTATGCACTACACTACACAGTGCTATCTCCATGAATGGCAATGTGTCATGGCCTCTTAGGAATGCTATTAAATATCTTTATTTGGAAGCCAGGAACAGATACAGGAAACAGCAACAATTATGACCTTATTTCACTGATTCATGCTGTGTGCAAAATGCTAACAAAAAAAATTGGCAGTGAAATTTTAATTTGCTTTTCCTAATCATATTCCCATCAAGATTATGGATTTAGAAATCAAGTTAAAACATCAATTAGAGATATGTTTTTTAATTTTATTTTTTGTTAAATATGCTTTGATGAAAACATTTACATTTAATTTAAAAGTGATCAGATGTCTAATCACCATTGAGAAGTACTCACTAGGACTTTGCTGTTCAGATGTGCCATAAACGTGCTTGAAAAGAGCTTCTGCAGGTGAATGAGTCTGAATTTAACTGAATTATTGGTCTACCATTGAAACCTTTTCTTACTTGAGAGAAGCAAGAAACGATGAGAATCTATTAGAGAAAGGGAATTTAAAGTGCTGAATGTGTTTGCAAAAGGGTACCCACTGAATGAAATTGAGTTCTCATGATTCTGTTGAGCTAGATGCTTGGACTCAACTGTTTATAGGTCAGCAAGTTTCTAAGCAAACCAAAAATCTACAATCCCCAAAATCCAGCCTTTTTCATGACAAGCCAGGTCTCTGCATGTCTAAGTGGTATTACTCCCCCAATAAGACACTAACAGGTTTTATTTCTTTTCCTTAAGAAGACAAAAATTTATTTTTACTTAAAATTTGGGATTTTTTTTTTTTTTTTTTGAGTGATTTTGTTTGATTGTTTCTTCAAGTTACTTTAAAGCAATGATACGAATGATTCAGGCCTGTCACAAATGTTTGCACTCTGTTTCCTCCATGGAGGAAGATCTGAAAAATGTGGTTAGTAGCAGATTCTATTTCCAAGCCAAATTCACTCAAAACCAAGAAAAACATCACTACAAACTTTCCTTCAGCAGCTACTCTTCTCTGTTTCCAGTCATCATCAGCCATCTTTCTCCCAAACGATTTGTTTTCTCTTCTTTGCACCACTTGCAATTTTTATGCTACTCATAGAGTTTAGAGACCTTTCTCTAAACTTCCAGGTCACAGCCTCACATTCCACCTTCCTCTTCCTATTTGTACAACCCCCACGCATTCAGATCAGCTCAGGGTCAAAGAACAGCTTTTCATCATTTCTATTTTCCCCTCACACCAACAAGTCATCCTTCTGTGCATTGCCTACACCATGGCTTTCCATCCTCTGGGTCCTCACTTGTGCACCCTGTGCTCCAGGTCTTACTATTTTTTGCTGTATAAATCAATAAATCCATCAATAAATCCCATTCTTTGAATTCTGTAGCCAAGCATTATCATGTCCATTAATGTTCTGCCATATCTCTGGTAGTGTTAAAAAAATATTGTTAGTTATATTCTTACTTCTTCACATCCTCTGCTCCTCTCCAATTATCTTCACTGAGTTTCCAATTATAAAATGCTCAAAACCATGAACTGCAAATTGCCCTTTTTTATTTTTCTTCCTTGTCTCTAGTTAATTCCATCAGAAAATTGTACAGAACTCGAGCTCTGCAGGATGATTATACTTCCCTCTGTGTTCTACTACTGACATCACTGCTGCTAAGATGATTCAAAAACTTACAGCACTGGCTGATGACATGTGAAATACTTTTAAGATACAAACAAGGCAACCATACTTCCAAACTACCTGCATTTTCCCACACTGTGCAGTACAATTTCCTTAAATTCAGTTTTCACAAACTCATTTCTATTTTTTCCCTCAGGATACACCTCGTTAGCACCAGCCAAGCCAGAGGAACTGAGCAACTCTGGAGACTTGTAAACAAAAAGTGAACAGTGAAAGTAAATTACACTGTGAAAAAGGATAGCAAGATTGATGGAGACTGTTCATTTTGGTACTAAAATGATTTGTAGGATGAGGAGCTTTCAGAAGAAGAAATCTTTTTATGCCATGATACTCTACCCAAGGTGTTTGTACACTGAAACACATCTACAAGCTCAAAAAAGGTTCTCTGATGATTATATGGGCCAGAAACTTCAGTTACACTATAAACTTGTTTCTGAAGTAATTTATTCCATGTTTTGTTGCAATTTTTATTAGCCTTTAGAGCGTGCTTTCCATGTCTCCTTTATAAGGAGATCACAGGGTGACTCAGCAAGCAGTTTCTCTCAGACTTATTGCCCATAAGCCCATTCTGATCTAATCAATTTTGCTGTAATGACAACGATGTTGTTTCATTGTAAAATTCCTGGAAGTCTCTGGCTTCTGAGACACTGAGAATTTATGCTTCAGCATTTTGAATAGTTACTGCATCCAGATGGTGTGACTGGAGCATTATGGAAACAGCAAAAAAATTAAAATAAAATAATTGTAATTAAGATAATCACTGGTGTTTGAAGCATAGCAGGCAGTTTTCATAACAGTTCTGCTCCTAAATCTTTCCTGATCTGTAAGAATAGAAGGAAGACTTCTATCAATTTTTTTGACAGAAGAGTAAGTGTAAATCAGCTTCTCTATCTTCTTACCTCCTAACCCCTAATGTTTGTGAGGGGAAGGGCATAGTCATTTGAAAAAGTACATATTTGTGAAATTTAATACTCACAGGAGCCAGCAATATGCCTCTGACCAGGGCTTTGCTATAATGTGTATTTCTGACTACAAATTTAGACTAAAAATTAATTCTCTCCTTCTTGAAATACATTTGTTCTGCAGTTACCAGTTTTAATCAAAACTAGTTTCTAAGATGGCTTCTCTCTGCCTCAAATAAGGGCTCTACAACCTATTAACTCTTTCAGTGCTGATGGGCATCTATTATAAAGGATATGCCACCAACATATGGTCAAAACAGGATGTGGCCATATCCAGATTGAAAACCTGGTACGTCAGAAGATTCCAAAATGTTTGGTTGTCTTACGTTTAGCCTGAATAGCATCTGGTAGGAGAAAAGCTTTGCAATTAAAACATTCTAGGAAGACAGGTTACCCAGATCACCTCTGATACAGTCTGGAAGTGACATCAATAGTTCCCATGTACCTCTCAGAGGCTGGATGCAACAGTCAATCAGTGCTTGGCTGGGAGGTGTTTTTAATTTTTTTTAATTTTTTTTTTTTATATAATTTATTTTGAAGTATTTTCATAAAGCTGCAAGGAAAATCATGTTTCCCTTTAAAATAATATGAATTAAGTATTAGAAGATGTGCAATATATTTACTATAGTTCAAGCGAGTTAATTTTGCTAGGCAAGAAAGGAGATAAAATTATATGCAAGTGATGCAAGTACAGCAACTAAACATTTTAGAAATGTTATATTGCACTAGAGAAAGAGAACTGTGCTTAATTGTACAAACTATAGAATTCAGAGCCAAATTCCATCAAATACCCTTCATATTCTGCAAACAGCATGAAATCCTCTCTAAATTCTCTAATGGGTTCACTGCATTGTACCACTCAGCTGTCTAATCCACACACAGATTCCCATTTCCACATTATGTTATGCTTAGCAGTAAGACATGCTTTCAACAATTGCCACCATTAAGAAAAGCATTCCACTGCATTCAAACCCTCTTCCCCAAGAGATGCAGTTTATTAACTACCCAAAAAGCTCTTAGATCCCCACAGGTCTAAGGCACATTGCAGCCCCAATCCTAGCCTTCAGCATATCCACGGAGATTTTATGACATTTATGTGAGTTAAGTCAAGCCCCATATCCCATAATGATCATGACATGATAGATCATCTGCAAATTTATATTATCAGTTTCATAGCCTGTGATTCTACAGCACTTGACTCTTCAGTGAGCTGCTTAAGACATATATAGGTTTTATAAATAAGGAATAGATGTAGAGCATTTAGCTGTGAGCAGAAAATAAATAATAGGTGAAAATTTGGTCAGACTTCATATTGATGGCATTAGCTGATCATAACAACAGCATGTCTGTTTGCAGATAATTCCTGTTATGCAACTGAAAAAAGCCACCCCAGCTTGCATGAATAAAAGCATCTGAAATGAGAGGCATGCAACTCCCCTCTCAGTTAGGTTGACCCATAGGTCTTTGGTTTTGTGTATTAAAGGTTGAGTTCCCAAATGGGGCTGAAAAACCAAAGTTTTATATATTCAGTGACCTCCTACATCTAGATTATCTAAACATGAATATTATCAATCAAGGCTATATTTGACATTACATTCTTGGCTACAGAGACCTACAGGAATAACTTTCTCCCCAGCCAGCTGCAATAACCAAGTGAAACAAAACCAATCCCAAACTCATCACAAATTCACACAGTGTTACAGAAAAGAGCATTGCACTGGGATCTGTTAATAAAAAAATACTTCACTACGGGCTGCATCTGCAAAGAATAATCTTAAGAAGTATCATTGTATTAAATGCTGTTACAAGCCTCCCAGGACTTCCAAATTTCACTGGACAGTTTGGAATTTATGGCCAAAGTGTATCAGGAAGTGCAAGCTGTGGAAGTCTCAAGTAAACCACTTCCACCAACAACCACCAGCTTTAACCCTGTATGCTGATGAAGGTACTATGAGTGTCATATCTGACTTGCCCCTATTTCAGTCCACAACTTTTTAATCCCAAATTTCTATCCTAATCAGTGTCTGAAAATAAATGTATTTTTTATTTGACTTAAAGACTTAATTTCCCATGACAATTTGTTCCAATGCTTAGTTACCCTTGTCAAAAAAAAAAAAAAAAAAAAAATTTAACCACATCATAACCTGAGCATCTGAAGCAGAATATCTTTTTTTTTTTTTTAATGGTTTCAGTGTTCACATCAGACCTGCTGCCTGAATTAATCAGTCCTTTTTGTTATCTTCCCATTTTCATAAAAGCTTTAAAAAAATAGCAGTGACAGTTTGCTGTATTAAGATTCCATCTAGTGCCTATAAGGTTTTTTTTGGTTTTTAAACCTGGTTGTATTCTGCACTTGCCTCCTCATGAATCTCAGGTTCAGACCATCAGATCACTAGCACAAACCCAGCATATAAGAAATAGCTTTTCTGCACCCAAATGCAGTGCTCTACTTGAGCAAGATTTGTGTGTTTTAAAACACTTATTTCTAAGTTCAAGATGAATTGATGATTTCAGTTAATAAGTCAGTTAAAACTGAGTGTACGTACATATGCATTCAGAATTATATGCCTCCCAAATGAACCCAGAATGCCAACTACTAGAAAAACTGTTTCTTCCTTGCTCTGGAATAAGCTTAGGGCTCACAAGAAGAAACTTGTCTTAATAAGCTCAATCTTTGTGTCAATATCACAAAGTTAAAAAAAAATAAGATAAAAGGATAAGAAAGTCACAAAATTCAATGATTTAAGAAAAACACTTAACAAAACCATGTGCCTCAAAGGCTAATGAAATAAGTATTTGTTTTTGTTAAATAAAATCAAAGTAATGCTGTTGTGAAAAACTTGAAAGGTTGGGTGCTACTAAGCACTAGCTGAATATTAACATCAAGTGTATGGTATTACATGCAATGGAATAAAGCTATGAAGTACGTTGACATGAGCTGCCATTGCTCCTTCAGCATTTCAGTAATCACAGAATAATTATATTAAGAACCATCAACATCAATCTTCATTTCTTTAGACATGCAAAATAAAATGAGTATCAATGGGAGAAGGGAGAAACCACTCATGGTAGCGCAGACATAAAATAGAGAGGCTACAAGAATGTTTTTTATTATGTAGATGTTGGTAACAGATGTTCTTTCTTAGATATTTATCAACCAAAAGAGACCTCTTTATCATCTACTCCCAGACAGAAGGAAAAAGTAGAGGACTTCATACTAAAGCCTCAAGAAGTAAAAATTCTCAGTTGTACATGCAAATCTGCAGGACTGTCAGCAGCTCATCTTCAATGAGGCCATCAAATGAAGCCAGCTGATGCAACCACCTCACCATAAACTCAGCACATAACAATCAGAAGGCAAAGCACTATTCCCACTGTGCCTTGCAACACAGATGGACACTCTTTGGAAAATACCTTCCATTAAAAAGCAATTATTTATCCAAACCCAGGCAAAATTCATACTGTGCACTTCCTTCTTCCAAATTGGAAGATATTGTTAAGATGTTGAACCTCCCATGTCAGCTCTGAGTTGCATCCTTCTAGTGGACAACTGCAAGGTACTCAAATTATTGTGGGAAAGGCTGAGGAAGAACTTCTGCAAAATCTTATGTAAAGCCTGTTTTTTTCAGAAGAAGTAACTTTAAATGACAAATGGCATGGCAACAGTTAATTCTGTCAGAGTGGGGGGAAGGGGAAAGCCAGTCACCTGGCCTTGAAATATACTATCCTCTACCAGAACATTATACTTCTGGCATATTACCCAAAGACTGAAACATGCCTGCCAGGTGTTTATTAGAGTTATTATAATGGAATTATGCCTAAGAATGAACCCTAAATATATAATTTATCCGATTAATGTCTGCAACACCTGTTCCTATGGCTCTTTATCAGAGACAGGAACGTAAAGCTGCAAACAACAATGCTGGGAAAAATCCCCATATAATTAAAACCAAAGGAAAAGAACTGAATGAAATGGCAAGCAGATGAGGAGAGCATTCCAGTGTGTCCTGAAAATCTCTGCTGCCCAAGCACTGATGGGCTGCAGCTCCTTGAGTATGAATGGAGCTTTGAAAAGAGGACAACCTGCTCCAAGTCATGGGAGAAGATTGGTTTTGATCTTACTTGAGCAGGAGTTCTAGAGTAACTGTCCTGAAAGCCATGAAGCATTCCATGTGAAATTCTTCCTTTTCTCAATGTAATGGTGGGCTGGTCATGGTTTGATGGTACTCTAAAGGAATTCTTCAGCCTCAATCACAAGCTTGTGAGGTGTGCCCACACAGCTTCATTCAAATAGGAAACCACATAGTGCTCACAGATGAGCTATCTGCACTGTCTTCTGCTTCCTCTGAACCCCTCACAGGCATCCACAAAGCTCTTGTGAGCAAAATGCTAAGTTGATGTACAGGTCAGTATATTGGCTTTACTTGACTTCTCTGTTTTTAAACTCTTTGAAAGATAAATCTAACAGATCTACCACAGAAATTGCAAGGGAAATATTCATCTCATCAAAAGTAATTGGAAAACCAGAATTTTATCTTTGACAAATCTCCTTCTTTGATATATGTGTGGTGCCTTTTATAAACACTTCTAGAGAGGGCCTATGTGTAATGCAGTCATACAAATTCCTAGCATAGCTCCAAATGAAGATTTGGTTAGGCCTACATGTTAAATTAATATTTCCATTCTTTCACCTTGATTGGTTCAACTAAATCATCTGGAGTATTCTACAGATTTCATTTCTTGAGAGCTCAGTTCTTCAGCATAGACTAAAAATCATAAGGGATTCATTCCCCACTGATGCTGATACCTCACCACCAGTGTAAGTGCAGGACATGTCTATTTTTTAATTGCAAGTGAACTAGCAAAACTAGCAGAAATCTGTAGAGTGCAGGCTGCAAAGCATGCTCTGTCCTGTCAAGCACCAAACATTTCATTCACTCATGGATCTCTGCATTCTGCTGCTGCCTGAAGCTGGGGTCTCATTACTTAAACAAAATCTTCAAGGCAGACAATTGTGTAAAATTAATTTCTGTACATCAGCCATTCTATCTCATCTGACCAAAACCAAAACCAGCCTATAAAACAGTTGCCAACTGTGTGTTTTCATGAAGCACTGTTTTTAATGTTTACTTATGTTGCTGGAGTAGCCATTGATTTTCCATGGAGTACAGTAATTACATTCTACCCAAAGTTTTAACATTCCACATCTTAATTATTTACAACATAATGTGTTTAATGGTGCACTGTATTACTTACTTAGGGCAATATATCTCCAACATCATGATACATCAAGCCAGGCAATAAAATTATTATGCAGAGAGAGACTGTTTAACACTTATCCTTCATTGCTGATGTACCTACTTGTCTTCTAAGCCCATAATTCCTCTTTAATATAGTCAGTTGCCAGAGGGTTTTCTAGAAAACTTTCTGAGAACCTCAAACTTAACTTAATATGAAATGGAGAGGACATGCCATGCAATTTAGGTTTATTACCATTGTGCTGGTCCTTTGACAGACCATTTTGCATTAGCAAACACTTTAAAAAATGAAGGCTTTTAGCTTTTTTATATATATATATTTTCCAGTAGCATGATGACTGAGTTGCTGGCTGGGGTTAAACCACAACACGATACAAAACCACTTTGTTACTGTAGAAAGATACTATTTAGAGAAGTCTTAAGTGTTCACTGGAAATAAGTATTTTTCTTTCTCTCTTTTTTACAATAATTCCTAGAAACACAGATTAGCAAAGGGAAAAAGAAATTACTAAGAACCACACTGTCTCTCACTCACTTCTACCCTGCCCCTCCACCCCCTCAACTGGTGGGATGGGAAGGAAAATCATGAGAAAAAGATGAAACTCTATTGGTTGATGTAGGGACAGTTTAAATAACACAAAGAGAGATGAAACAACACCAATAACAGTAACACTAATGAAATAATATGCAATACAAGTGATACACAACACAACCACTCACCACCTGAATGCCTCTCCCTGGCCCAGCCACAGCTTGCTCAAATCATGCATCTTTCTCCCAGGCCAGCCCTTCCCTTACCTAATGGGCATGATGATATCACTATGGTGGATATCCCCCTGGCTGTCTTGGTTGGCTATCCTGGCTGTGGCCCCTCCCAGCTTCTGGTGAAAATGATCCCTGTTCTAGCTGAACCCAGCACATGCACAAATGCACCATGGAAATTTCAAACACTCAAGCAAAAACATGGTTAAGCTTGGAGTTTGGGCTCCAAACACACCTTGAAAAGCCAGAGGGAGAATGTTTTCTAAATATGCAATTTTAAAATCACTAAAATATCAAGGATTTGAAGTTGTCATTTCTAAAAGGATGCCACTAGTCATAACCCACAAAGTTTTTCTTCAAAGAGGGACAGTGAGCTGAGAACACTGCATGCTTAAGACATCTTCTGTCCTCTCCTCATCAAATCCATACTGTTCCAAAGTCAGTCTCATGCTACTCCAGTATTTCTCAAGTAAACAGCACTCCCCAAAATGAGAAGCATGCATATGCATCATGTTGACAGCAGGTCTGAAACAAGGTGTGTGCATGCATGTGTGGATAAACAAAGAAAGAATTTGTTAAAGCAAATTTATCTGTCTGAAGGTGCCAGTCTTCACTGGAAGACAAGGAAACCACATGGAAGTGGATGGGAAGGAAACAGTGAAGGAGCTTCCAACCTACAAGACCCTTGGTGGAGTGAGGTCATCATACAACAGGGAAGAAGATAAAGGGGGATATTATTTTTAGCAATTATAAATAAAGGTAAAGATGAGAAAGTTTCTTATCTGAAATAAAATGCTCATACTCATAAGCTTATGCAGTTTATACAGCCCTTAGGAAGTTGTAGTGTATTTGCACAGCTGTAACTTTAGTCCTAAAAATCAAAGGAAAGAAAACTCTTCAAAAGAGATTTAAAAAATGATCCATCATCAGCTCCTTGGAACTTGCTTTGAGTGTTTTAAGCCGTACCTAACCACTCTCCAAAATCACAACACGTAATTCCTGAAGGTTTGGGCTATTTCTGGAGAAATAAAGGTATTAGATGATTGCAGCAGGGAGCTACTTCAGATAAGAAATGCATGGAAAAAGGCTATTCTCTATTAACCATTACATGGAAGAGAGACCAGCGAGATCTAAACAACAGACACGTTGCTTGCTATGTTTAAATCACCACAAGAAATACTCTTACATTCACCAAAAACACCCTTAAAAAAGTAAAGCAACATAAAATATTAGTAGAGGTCCTGGAGGTTTTCTGCAGACTGGAAATGTTAATTCTCTTCTCACTTTGTGAGACAGTGAGTAGAAACTGCAGTGCTATACAAAACACATATCAGCAGGTTCCAAGAGCAGACAGTGGGAACAATTGCCTGCTAGACTGCAGCTTTAGACTGAGCCTAGGATAGGAAAAAATAAAAAAAAGTATCTTTGGGGGGGAAGCAACATGAAGTGAGGGTATTGCCTTGCTAAGAGAAGTAACAAATTCAGAGAGAAAAATTGAAAAGCTGTGAAAGGAACAGATAAAACGCAGGAGCTCTGAATCAAAGGGTGAATCACAAAGCTAGTCGACTGCAAGGACAAGAATTCAATTATATTTGCCTTTCATATAATTGCTAATTGCTAAGGATCTGTGCTGAAGCAAAGCACGAAGTACTCTGATCTCAGATGTATAAATTCATGCTCTGATAAATAAAACACCTCTGAAGAGAAAAGAGAGGAAAGCTGCAAGAAAAGTTTAAAAGGAAATAATTATGTCTTATTGCAAGGCACATTAGCAGTATGCTAATAGGAACTCTAAAATCAGACACTGATTATCTTGGTTAGATTTTTTTTTTTTCCCCAAAGAGAGATGAGGCATTGGAGATATAAAAGTACAACTGACAGTAAGTGCAGGTGGAAACATCCTAAGGTACAAAAGGAAATCTTCCAGCACGTTGCAGCAGTGTAGAGATCATTAGGCTACCTGAAAATCTGCTGTAAACTCAGTGTCCTAGATCAGACATAGCAATTATTATTCTGGACTTTCACTGCCTGGATTCCTTCCCCACTCTGCTCTCCACACATAAAATTCTATTCTCACTTAATTGGCCAAGACCACAGTCTCCACACCACCACCATAACACCAGCTACAAAGCTTGGTTAAGAGCAGTATTTTACCCCAGGTAAAGTATTTTACCCCCAGCACAAGTCTGACAGATTTTGGTCAGGTTTATTTAACTCCCTGCTGGGTCTACCATGCTAGCTGCAGAGCTCCAATTCAATGTCAACAGAATAAAGAAGAATAACTTTTTTTCTTCTTCATTAAACACATGTTTTAGTTACCCAGGAGAACACAAAACCCACCCTGAGCAGCAATACCACTAAACCTCCTTACCTAGCTTTTCTTGTTCCCTTGCAGAAGGACAATTGACAGCAGCTTCCAGCAACCACATCCTTAGGGAAGGTAACCTCTCTCTGCCCCCCTGAAGCTGACAAAATGTCCAAATATCTTAAATTTATTTCCCTAGGAATGTCTTATCTAGAAATGATCTTGGATGCTGAGTTAAGCAATTAAGATCTAACTTATTAATGACAGTAAATATCTGTTGTATATAGACATTTCTTTGAACCAATTTTTATTTACATCAGTGATAGAAATCTTGTTCTTACTGGCCAAAGTCTTCACTCCTTCACTTCTTCCCTCCACATACAACTACCCAGTAGCACCCCTAGAATTTTCCTTGGGGTACAAAACTGATTGCATTTGCTTTGTGTCTTTGTGGGGCAGATAAAAATTTAAAAGGTTTAAGCAAAGTTACAAGGGAAAATGTAGTGGTATTTGGAACTTCTAAAACAATTTACCTTTCATGTGTCAGTCTGAGCTCAGCTACCCTTTCACACTCAATCTCACCCAGCCATCTCTCAATACACTGCAAACAAGTTTAAGCTTTTGTTACAGCCTCAAAGTCAATCAGGGTCATCTGCAGCAGACAAGGGTTGAAGGTAGTTTTTAACTTGCTCCTTATCCTTTGGTGATAAGATTCATTCCTTTTCAACTACATTCCAAACTGAGGAAAATATTTTTCTCTCACAGTTGTTTGCAAACTTTGAAGGCTTCTTCCCTTTCTTTGGAGCCAATTCACTCTGAAGGACAGTTTGTCTGTGGAACCTAACTTTGAAATATTTGCATTCTTTTAAGAGCAGCAATGGATCCAGCTCAATATAGTTTTTTTAACACACATCTATCCAACTCAACTTTCAAGAGATTACATCTTCTTCTTGTTAATATATTATTTCCCCTACTATTGCAGTTCTTTGTTGTTGTTGAGTTGGTTTTAGTTTATTTTTTTTAAAGGATTGTGGTTTGCCTTTTAAACACAGAGCTCACCCATTGTTTATGGTGCATTCCTTTAAAAGAATGTTACAGAGACAGACTCATAAAGGAGATAACTGAAGTCTACAAAGGTAATAGTTTGCATTTCAAAGGGATGTTCAGCTGGAGAACATTTATTCTCCTTTTATGAACAAATGTTTCAGGGATGACTCCTGATTGCAGAAGCACTTCATCTGCCCAGTCTTGGGAAGTCAAACAAAATGCAGATCACCTGGGTGTCTACCTGTTGGTGCAAACTGGAGACTCTCTGGGAACTGTCACACACACTTCCCCTCTGCTGGAATGGTTTTCATTTACTGCTCAGTGTCACAGCTTCTTTGCAGCTGTTTACATTTGGCATCAGTGGTCCAGGGACAGCAAGATACCACCACACTGAGCTGCAGAAGGAACATATTTCACTATGTCATGCTCTTTACCTCCTGGAGACTTTTTCATTCTCTCTTTTTTTGTGAGCATATACATACATATGTGCACACACACACACACACACGTATGTGTGTATATAGAATTAAACAGCAGAGTCTTTGCAGCTTATAGGAAACTGTCCTGTTGTCTTGCAGTCCTGCTTTGATGCAAAACAAATGCTGTGTACATCCCTCATGGCACTGAGGCCAGGGAGGAGCTTTCAGAGACTAATTCTTAATCCTGGAAGTAAGGTTTACCAGCTTTTCTTCCTTCCAGAAGCTGCCTGGCTAAAATGGCTGAGTTACTGGACCACTACTTTAGATCTCTGTTATTCCCTCCAAGGCCAGCTGTCCACTTGAAAAGAATGAAAAGTAAGATCTAAACAAGTTTGGAACACGCAGAAGTCAATTCTCCAAGCAGAGGAGAAAGACAGAAGATATGAGCCTCTGCAGAGGCATTCTGTAGTATTCTAAGTAGTGAGAATTTAGCTATGGTTACATTTAGCTTGCATTTTTTCCAGGTGCACCTGGTCTACAACCCAGTTCTGCACCAGCAGAAGCCATTTGCAAACCTCCTCCTGATGTAGCTGGAAGCAAATGTCTTCAAAACATTTAGCTGCTAAAAACCACTGCTAACCACAGACTAAAACCAGAACTCCAAACCAACCAATTGAACAAAAACTCTCCTCATCAATGATCTCTGATAGTTATTCCAAACCATAATATCATTAACCAGTCACCTTAGCTTAGCATGTACTCATAGCCACAATAACACTATTATACTACAATAGCACTGACATGAAATCCTCACATCAAATAAAGCTGTTTTAGAATACAACAAAACCAGAAGCCTTCACAATTACACTGTTTGCTTTAAAAAATAGGGGAAAAAAAAAAACCAAAAAGAGACAAAAAATTCAATGTTTGTTTGTTTTTTGTTGTTATCTCCTCTTCCTCACAGTTCATTGAGCAACATGACTGGACTAAGTCACTGCTTGCACTAACAGTATTGTCTTCAGAGCTGCTGAACACAGCACAGCCCACCCATAGGAGAGTGCTACTAATGCCTTTTGTACACAGTGCTAGACAACACAGCTTAAGACATCAGTAACTTGCTTAGCCTGGATCATCACTACTGACACCAGCAACAGAGTTTTGTGGTGTCAAGCAACAGGAAGCTTCCTAAAACCCCAAAACAACCCAAAACCCAATGCTCTAGGTGAAGTCTGTGTGTGCTTTGGATACACTAATATTCAGCACAGCCTGCATAAAGATGTTTGGCAATGGCATCATGTCTCACTTGACATTTTTTACAGATAAAGATAAACTTACAAAACTTGAAATGGATAATTCTTCACTTGACTTTCTTTGGATAGGTCTAAGTGCTTAAAAATGTCAAAGGAGGGTAATTCTTAATGATGATTTCACAGAGAAATATCAAATAATGTCTGACATTTAGGATTCAGTTCTCTGATAAATGAATCCTAAATGGGCACTTTAAAATATTTAAAGGCTTATTTTTCCCCTGACATTGTGTCTTTGCACAAAGGCACAAGACAAATAGTGAAGAAAAATAAGGCTTTGAAATGCTGAAAATCTCACCTTGCTACTACAGTCCTGTAAAATTCACAAAATGTCAAAGGGAACTTCTTGCCTCCCCATGTTGTACTGTTGCTTTTGAAGATGAGAGATCTTAGGAAGTTGTTGAAGCAGTGTATGCTCAAGGATGCTGTTTGAAAGGGAAAACTGTTACTTTTGGTTTCTATAGTAGTAGAACAGGTATTCACTGTGAAAGTCTACATGGCAGACATTTACAAAACATAAAGACATACCTTTCTCTCCAAGGTTCATAAGTCTGGGATGCTACTGCACCTATTTAATGGCCATCTATAGAAACCAATCTCCTACAGAACAAGGTCAGAATGTGTATTTTCATAATTAAATACAGCATCCCTTAGGTTTCATACTCTTGTGATAAGAATTCCTGTCCTTTCCCTGTCCTAGGGAAGAAACTTTACCTAAAGATACAATGCAGCCCTCTTCCTCAAAGACAACAGCTGGATATAAGTCTGCAAAAAGAACAGTGGAATGTCTTTGTCATCAGAAAAATACTGCAGAGTTGACAGACTTCACTACCTTGCCTTTGCAGAAATACCTCAGGTCCCCATGTTCCATTTTATTTTATTTTATTTAAGAGCCAATGCATTTTGAGATGCTACTGAAAGAGGGTGCCCAGTGTTTCTTCTCCTCCTCTGAAAAGCTTCTCTGTATATCTTTGCACTCTAAATTGCACTTTAGAACTAGAAATCAAGACAAAGCAAGCCTGGGATCTCTGAGGGCATTATAAATTAGAAATGCACAGTGAGGAAAGAGTCATCATTTTCCATTTCAAGAAGCTGTGTGTATCTCTAACAGCTTGTTAAGCAAAACAGGATGGAAGAACTGACCTTTTAGCTGAGCTAGCTAACATTTAAACAGGAGTAAGTACTCATGTTGGTTCTTACTCTCAACTTAACTGCTTAATGCACTTAAGTTAGTATCTCTCCATCCGTGTGAACAAGGCCTGAGCTTTTCACTGCCAACAGTTCCCATGAACATGGACAAAAGAAAAGCCAGCTCATTTCTCTCTGCTCAACAATATCAAGTCTCTCATTTAAGAAACCAGCTTGTTCAGTCACCAATGACAGCAAATATTTATGAAAGCACCAGAACACTCAGCTGCCCCAAGGATTAATGGGAAATCAGTCCTTCATGAAGTGTGCTGCACAGCATGGGCTCTCAACATGATTCAGCAGTGGCACTGTAAGGAGAATGAACTATAACCTTCAGGTGACTTGGTCAGCTATGGGGACAGAGAGCTTGAAATTACCTGTGTTTCAATGAGGAATTTGAGAAGATTTTGAGCAGACTGCAATGTTTCTGTCTGCTGACTACATAAGGAAAAGTAATAAATAAAAGCCCAATGGTTGATAAGAAGCCCTGAAAGGGAAGCCATCATTCCAAAATACTTTTGATTACACTAACAACTCATTTTCCTTTGTTACAGGCTGGTTCATCAGGTCGCTACTTGATGATTTCACCAAAGAAACAAAAGATTTACTGAGATGGTATTTCTCTTGATTTTATGGCTGATATATTATTTTTTGACCCAGCTGGACATTTTAATATAAGTTTGTGACTGTATTCTTTGTGCACTGGCAAAGCAAATTATCTATACTGTACATAACTTTCATATTTTGATAATATCATCTCTAGAAAATAATTCTCCATTTCATTATTATACTAGCAGGTCCCATTAGGACATTTCCTATAATAAGATCAAATTTTCTTTCCCAAGAAGGTACAGTAAAGAAGCAAAATGATCAACACAAAGCACAAGCAGTAATCTATTCCCAGAAAATCTCAGAGGATGTCAGGCACTCACCAAAAGCACAGAGGATGCCTAAAAGTAAAGATATTCTTAGTCTTGCATGATCATATAGAGCTGATAAAGGCAATCCTGGGACTGTCTCACAAATGGGAGATCAAGAAATGGACTTTAATTGAATTTAATGCTAGGAGAGTTTTATATACCAGGGAAAACACAACCCAGAGGGCTTTTAGAACTTTTTTTTTTTTTTTTTTTAAAAGCATCTGTATATTCATTAGTCTGAATTTTCAGGCAGGAGCAATAGGATTTAGATCCACAACTGTCAGATGGAGTAAATGTTTGTGCAAGTAATCCATAAAACTCAATTCTATTGCTTCTGCAGTACACGTACGTGTACAAGTACATGTACAGGATAAGGATTTGGTGCAAAACATGAAGGAAAGTGTCATCTTACCTGGTATGCACACCCCAAACAAGGGGTTGTTTAGAATATGTGTTAGTTTTTCTTCACACAAACACTGTGAAAAGTAAAGCAGTTAAATGTCTTATTCAGTGATGCCATTTTGTTCTCTTTCTCCCTCATGATTTTCAGCTCTGACATTGCCTGACTCACATTTAACATGTCCACAACTAATAAAAAGTTCATTAAAACATCAAGGAGACATGTACAGCCAGAAATTTCAAGGCAGCATGTTTTTTTTTTTCATGAATTATTTAAAATCTACTAATTATTAAGAAGTAAACACAAGGCTGTCACAATGAATCCTCCTCTCTTTACACAGGACGATTATCCACTGCATTTGGAACCAACTCAGTAATACTGCAGAGGAGACCCAAGGGGAGTAGGATTGGAGCAAGAGCTAATGCTTTTTAATTGCTGAGGCAACAAAGGCTAACAGAGTTCCTGACTTTACACTCCTAGGAGGTAAAAACAGTGTAGTGTGCCAGCCACAATAGGAAAAAATAACAACAGAAGCTAACTATAGAGCCACTAGAAAATCACAGCTACTTTTTGCTATGAAAAGCTAAGAAAAAAAATATATTAAACTGTGAAAGAAAATACTGTATTTTACAAGTTAAAGAAGTCTAAGAAATAAGCTAGAACACTGGAAACTGTGACTGTTGTAAATAATTATTTCATATTCCTCTAAAATTCCAAAGCCTAAAAGCAAAGTTTTCAAAAGAGGATATCAATCTGGACAAATTCCCTGCCCTGCATGCACACAATTCTGAGCACAAATGGTGTGTGGGTGTGCACACACATGAATGGAAATGCAAGACCATTTGTATATCTACTTATAGGTCAGGGTCATCTGTAAACAAAGGCAAAGTAGGCAGTTTTCAAGAACACACATCTGCTGAAGCTGATGAAAGAAAAAGCAGCAAAATAGTCTGCCCATTGTTAGCTTTGGGAAGCTGACTGTGGCTGGTGCTACTGACAAAGAAGAAGATACTGACTAAGAAGAAGATAGTGTAATCTTGTTTAAATCAAGTATTATATAAAAACAGTAATAAATACAAACCAACTTTGACTAGACAGTCCACTGAGAAGTCTTAGGTCTACACCAATTTGCCTGGATTCCTTCATGAGAAACACACCTCCTTTCTCTTTTGTTCATCCAGAATCACCTGTTAATAAGATCAGTCACAATCAATCAGAAAATTTGTCAAATAAAGACAGTGCCTAGCAATTAATGTGATTACATCCCTATTATGAAGTGCCACTTCAGAGGTAAATCAGGCTCAGCATAATCTGAGGCTGAGGGTAACAACATTCACATTTCTCTGGTGACATCTGGGATCCAAAGGACTCTGTGCTCTTTGGTCATTTTGCAGAAGGGTAAAAACAGGCTGACACTCCACCCTGCAGCACTGGCAATAAACAGAAGCAGAGAAGACACTTCCACACTAGCCCCTGATTCTCCATCACTTCTGTGCCACAGAAGCAGCCTTTTGTGAAGCAGGGAATTTAGAAAGAAAACACGTTGACTGGAGCTGATTTAAGCTCATAGTTTAATATTGATAGAATAATCATTATCTGGCATACTTGGACACTAAATTACCTTACTTTTTTCTTTTTTTTTCCCCCTCAAAACCTTACAGCTTGTCTTATGGCCAAGCTTCTTCACTCAAAAAAGTTCTAGACTTCTAAATAGATAACTAACAAGGAAAGAAGAGGGAAAGGACAAGCAATCTTTCATCAATGATGCTGTCATAGGCAGAGGACTCCCCATGTACTGAATGAGCCACTGAAGTAATGCCACTTCTTTCCTGATAAGCAATTTCAAAGCCATAGAGCAGAACACAGACAAATTAACATAAAAGGATCTGAGCCTGAGCAGTGCTGGAGTGCTGCAGCCGTGACAATTTTGAATTGAGAGAGGAATTTGTGCTCCAAGGCAGCCAGCCCAGGTGCCAAGGTAGCCTCAGGGAGCCAGTGAAGCTCCCACCTTTGAAGCTCAGGCCTGACTACATAAATAATGCTCTAGGATTGCCTGGCCTCTAAAATTAGTACTGAGTGGACAGGATATGTCCCATGAAGCTCTCTCAAAGGAAGGGGCAGCATTACTGTTTTAGTGCAGCTTTCTGAAAAGGTCTGCTTTCTCTTACCTTGCACTAATTTAAGCCTCATATAAACAAACTGATGTCTGTGAGAAGGTATCTCTGATGAAACCCCAAGAAAAACAGTTAATCAGGCCAAAATTGTTCATTATAACCTACACAGATCTTTTAACACACTTTTTTTTTTTTTTTTTTTTTTTTAAAAAAACAACCCACAAGCTTCTGAATTCTTCTGTTCAATTCTGAATGGGCTGTGATAAAGTGCACAGTGCTGTCACCTCAGGTTATGTGCAATATTCAAGCCAACCTCCAAACCCAACCAAAGGAAAACTGTTCAGAAGCATGAAACAAACTTGATCTAGGAACTTATTCTCAATGCTTATTTTGAAATAAACAAACAAACAAACAAAAAGGTGAAAGAATAATCTTCCCCATTCACAAGGTGTAAACCCACAGTTGCAGGTACCCACAATGAATTTACTTCTTCACTATGTCCCCACAGTCAACAGCACTTCAGCATTTAAACAGTTTTGGATGAGCTTTGAAAAGAGAAAGTTGCAATGAAAAAAAAAAAAAAAGCCTGCTATTAGGCCTTTTTATTAATATTATTATTTTGCAGAACAGTATTAAAAAAACCCAACAAAACAACAAAACAATCATCATCCTTACTTTTCTAAGTAAATCTCCAGGGCTGTTTTTTCCTGCACAGTCACTGTATTTATCTGAAAAATTACAAATTCTACAAAAATGAAAGGTACCTTTGGTCCAACTTTCTCCCTTAGTCTCCCTGCACAGTTGTGACTCTGTTACTGCCAACAGTTTTTGGTCTGAATCAGCCTCTAGCACAGAATGAGACACAAGATTTCTACTACTTTAATCCATCAGTAGATCCCAGTGCTAGCCATGTCATGTTCTTTGTGACTGCAGCCCTGTGAGCTGCACATAAACCTCACATTAGCACCTGCATGTCTTGAAGAGCTGCCAGAGTGGGCCTTCTCATTTTGCTCTGTTCCTCACCTAAGAAAATGAAGGGAAAAGGATGGAAAGACACATAAACATACTGTTTATTCCATCAGTAGTTTAACTTCTGCTACCAGCACAAAGCTAGTTGCATATCAGGGTCATAAACTGCCTTTGAAATAACTGAAAGGCTATTCTGGGCTTTCTCTGAACCTTGAGCTTTTGAAATTACCTCTTCCAAAAAAAAAAAAAACCACCCCAAAACCATCACAGTCTGTGTTATTAACTACTCTGAGCATTGTTCTCATTTCTTGTGCCTAATTATTTTCCTGCAACTTCTACTTAAATTACAATTGGTCACATTTATAATGTGTTTTTATGATTTTAGCATGCTTGTGTTTTATCCACTTCTAACTGTGGTTGTTCCATTTGCATAACATTTCCAATTATAATTCAGCTCTCCTGGGCTTTTAATTCTGTAAGATTTGGAGCTAGAAGACATTACAAGCATATGGGATTTTCATTTTTTCTAACTATTGGTAATAAGACTATATATTTTTTTTCCACAGACATAACTCTGTGGCTCTAGGGAATACCAGACTAACAATCACATTAGATTATTAAAAGCATTCTTTTAAATCTGTCTCAAGATCAGTCAATTATAAACGATAATTATTATTATTTTTTTTTACTATTAACTTTATCAGAATAATAATACCTGGAAATATAACCAATTTTAATTACCAGCTTATTATGATGGAATATTGTTACTTGCAGGAGATATGCCATGAGTATAAATATGACCAATTTTTCAGTTTTTAATGTGTGTGAAAGAATTTGGAGAATCTACCTATGTACAAGTCATTAATTTCAATTTGATTTTATGAATTATCACTGTTCTTAAACCTTTTCCTGCATTCTGCCTGCTACTTCATGTACTCTGGAGATGGGGGAAGAGGGTCAGGAGAGCTGTCTCAACTCAGTAACATGCCAGGAAGCCTGGGAAAAGAGAATGGCAGTCTTTATACAGCCTTGGAGCAGTGAACATGCTTGTCTGGTGTGCTGAGACTCACCAGGATCTGGCCAGTCTCTGTGCCCCTGTAAAGTTCAGCTGGAACCTTCTCCTCTGGGAAATGACTGCACAGCAAAGCTATTCAGCAGGAGCCTGGGATATAACACCAGTAAATCTATTTAATAGTGAAGTCAAAAAAAGATCACCTCTAGCAGTTCAATTTCTGAACCTGTAATTGCTTCAAAATGTCATTGAACTACACTGTTATAAAGGCAGCATTTTAACAGGCAAAAGTGAAGGAGTAGAAAGCAGTTTGGAGATTTCATTCTTTTACAAATATATATAAAGTAATTACCAGGGAGATCCAGGCACTTAAACCCAGGCATGAATCTGAGGAAACAACAGGGGATGCACCTCAACAAGAGCTGAACTTCAGCCCTGTATTCACAGCAAGGCTTTGTCAGGACTATACCTCCAGGACTTTTCCTGAGCTTACAGCACTGAAACATTAGAGTGATGCATCTCTATCTACAAACCCTGTGACTACAAACACTGGGACTGCCAATAGCTGTGGCACAAAGGAACTCACTTGAGGAATTCACACTTAACAGTGCTGCCAAGCAGTAGGAAGACTTAATTCCATTGTTTTTCCAACAACATCTGAGCAGTGTGGAGCACAGATTGTAACTCATACTGGGAAGCAATAAGTTGTTTTTGGTGTCACATACACAGGCATCTGAAACACACCCATACAACCCATAACCTGAAACACAGAGTGTCTCAAGGCTAACAAGGATCATCAAGCCAATGGGTCTCCTCATTCCTAATAAGCAGGTTATTCAAATAATCATGACAAAGTGTCCAGACCTTTTGTCCCAAAGGTCTCCAAATGATTAATTAGCTTAACCCTGCCAATCTCTTCAAATACTGTAAATATCCTAGATTTCACTGCCAAGTCTTGTGCAGCCTCTCAGAGGCTAGGGAGGTCAGAGGACATGTCCACGTGACACAAATGGCACAGCCCTAAAAATCCCTCAATTGGGCAGGTTTCAAGAGAAATACCATCCACACAGGTACTGTCCCACCAGCACCTGCTTCTGACTCCAGAGCCAGCTCATTCAGGTCAGCCTCAACCATGCTCTACAGCACAGAAGCATCCACAGTGCTCCTACCACATAAGTGTCTCAATATTTACAGAGAGGTAAGTACAATGATGGTAAGAAGACTGACAGCATCAAAAAAGTCAACTACTTTTTAAGTGCTGCACCAAAACTAGGTCTGAGTCCTCCAAACCTACAGGACAGTACATGTAAGTAATAAGCATTTCAGAGAAACTTCAGCATCAGACTTAATGCCCAATTCAGATAGATACCCCTGAGAAGATATAATATCTGCCTGCCTGAAAACTCAGCAAAGAAGCCCAGTGTCAGCTCACAGGGGGCAAATTACAAACAGAACAGTGTTTCTTCTCTTATTAGGTCATATTCTGCCAGAAAACCACAGCATTACCCAACCAGTTCTGGTGCCATCCACGGCATAAAGGGCTGGAGCAAACCCAGTGGAACAGCCTCTGATGCAAACAGAATAGGCCACTTTTCCCCTCCCTCCTCAAATACTGTTTTTATACCAAGAAAGACAAAGAATTTACTGGAAGGACCTGTAAATCACTCCTATAATGGGAGCCAGATTTAGGCTGAAGAAAACATAATGCAGCTCTACCAGGACATGAGTTGTGATGGGGTTTTGGCAAGAATAGGATGGTGAAAAGCTAGAAGAGGAACCCAAACATCTTAAAAGTCCATCTCAAATCTCATTATGGGCAGGAATATCTATTCCAGAGCAGAACTAATTTTCTGGACTGTAGTGAACTTCAAGAAAATATAGCCCAGTTTTTTCAATCACAGCAGTTTCATTTTCTTCATGCTTTTATTAAGTTGGAATTTTATTTCACTGAAATGCAATAGGCCCTCCACATGAAAGTGTGTCTCATAAATGCAGTTCTCAACTAAACAGACTTCTAATTGCTTCTTGCCTTTGAGTTTATCCCTGTGGGGGCACTGAGGGAGGACCCGGGTGTGTGGAGGAGAGATTCATATTGAAGAAATTTTCTTTAGTAATTCAGTAACCCCAGATCTTTTGGTATACATTTCCAGCATCTCCTGAATCTTGGCTGTATGTCAGGATTTATTTAATCTGGGTATCAGATCAGAATAAACAGGTCTCAGCTCTTCTTAACATGTTCATCTACACTATAACTACATCAAACTACAGGCCAGTGCTGTAAGTGCTGACTTTTATTTGAAGATCCCAGGTTGCAAACCACTAGCAGAAACATCCAACAGCAATCTCCCTCCAGCATGATCTTCTACCCATCTGTGAGAATGGCAGCTTGCCTGTTCTCAGGCTGTAACAACAAATTGGCCAAGGAACTACAGACCTTCAGGAACTGGAAAAAAAAACCCCAATAAAATGAAAAAAAACCCCAACCCAACAAACCATGCTCTAACCTTGCCTCTTCATAGCAGCCCCTACACTCACTGCTTTACCTTTGTGCAAACTTATGCTAGTTTGGGGGTGTAAAATTAAAAACTGAGATAGGATCACAGCCCTGGGATACATACAGACAGCTGGCTTGGCTTTGCAAGGGCAGCAGGGATCATTCTGCAGCTATTAAAAAATCATTGTCAGTGAGAGTAGCATTTTAAATGGCACCTGTTGGCAATTTATGTGCCACAAAACAATACATGCAAAATATGACAAATACCCTGTGCAGTTTGGGTTGTCTCCCAAGATTATAGTACATCATTTATCAGGGAAATGCTTGTGCTGGTTGAACATTGCACTGTAACAAAAAAAATCTTGCCAGCAGGAACAGTATGGAAACAAGACCAGGGCCACACGTACACATGCAGAACTGCATAACCAACCAAAACAAAAAAACCCCAACACAACAAAGCACTGCTTAAAAAGAAAGCATGGGCAGCAGGCTTGAGCTCTGGGCATGTCTCCTGAAGTTATTGAAATGTGTCACTGGAATAGTGACAGACAATGGAAGCCCCTCTGTGCCTAACAGAACAAAGATATCCCATTTGGCATCACTGTGCTCTGCTCTCCTGCTCTGCTCCAGCATTTACTCAGGCACAGAAGAGCCAGAGGAGATGGAACAGGCCAAATGCCACCTCTTCCCTTAAAAGGAGTAGAGATAGTAATTTCATTACTAACAAGTGTTATTGAAGGTAATTTATTCCCCTCTCTAAATGTTTCTCTAAATGCCATTTTTCCTTTCCTAAAATGTCCTCTAAGCATTAAGAAAGCATGTCCTGGAGAAGATATAATAATAAAATCAATCAGGGGACTTCCAAAGGTCATCAAGTTCAACCTCCCTGCAATAAGCAGGGACATCTCTCACTAGGTCAGGGTGCTCAGAGCTTCCTCAAGTCTGGCCTTGAATGTCTCCAGGGATGGAGCCTCCACCACCTTCCTAGGCAACCCATTAGAGGGATATATTGCCCTCATATTAAAGAGCTTTCTCCTAATATCTAACCTAAAGCTACCCCTTTCTAGCTTAAATGGGAGCTGGGACAGCAGCTGCTAGGAGGGGCAGTAAGGTACCATGCAGAAACAAACGTGGGGATCTAATTTATTACTTTATTTACAAAGAAAGTTCTAAAAGAAACAGCTGGTTGGGGCCTGATTCTCAGTACTGTGAGACACTGATTTTCAAAACCAATAATTTCCAAATGTAGGTGTAAGCAGAATTTGCTAAGAATGAAAAAATAAAAAAAAATAGCCCTTAGCCAAGTGCTGTCAGCAGCATGAGGGGTCAAGATCAGGTATCTGAGGGTTTATCTTATTAATTGAGCAGTGGTGGTTTGTGTCCTATGCAGACACCTGGAGGGGCTTGAGTCCTTAACAGCAACACTCTCTCAATTCCAAGGGAAAAAAGAAAAAAACATGGTTTAAGTGGAGGAGTAAGGAGCTGAGTGAAAAACAAAAGAAAAAAACACTTGTGAAAGCCAATAAGTGAGAAATCAATAATATATTCTAGGTAAGGCACTCCCAGCCCTCAGGATCCCGTGGTAATGTCTTTAACTTCAGCCTTTGTCTCACAGCTGTGAGAGGCTATTGAGCCAACATCTCAGTACTAGCAGGAACCATATCCCTTTTTCTCTGCTGTCACAGTTGCAGTTTGCTGCTCCAGTTCAGCTCTGGGCACTAAGATGAAAGTCTCCAAAGGCACTGTTTAAGGTTATCTCAGATGCAGTGCACATGCTTTTATTTGCTGTTAAGTATAAAAAGAGTCCCTCCCTGGGTGCCACCTCTTGATTCAATCACTGCTTTCCAGAGCTTCAGCACAAGCAATTTTATTTTCTACCATTCTCCTCAGAGCTAGACAAGCTCAGTACTGAACCTCCAAGGAGGAAAAAAAAAAAAATAGACATGTGAAACCATTTAAACAGTTGTTTCTAACAGTGATGTCCACCCAGAGAGAGAGAGAGAGAGAGAAAAAAAGGTGCTTATTTTTTTCTTCACTTAACCTGCCTTGCCATGGAAATCTGGCTGAGGCAATTTTTGCCTTTGTCTCTTCTTCTAAGCTTCTTTCTTCTTTTTCTTGCTCTTATCTCTAACTTCAGTAACTTCAGAATGTAAAAGAGTGGTCTTAGCACAGTAGTGGACTCTCAAGTTCCTACAGATTTCATAAAAGGACACAAACAAACTATAAAAAATGACACCCAAGTAGAGGAAAAATATTTTATAAATCCTACAAGCAATGGAAACAATGCAATGAGAATTTGTACTGTTTAAGACACCAGAAAAATCCAGAGGATTAACCACTTGGACTCTGAATCAGCCCTATGCTTCATCAGGCCCTGCAGCCATAAAACATACCTAGCTGGTTTAATTTGGTTGTGGGTTACACCACACCTCCTCCTCCAGGAATATTTGATATACTTTGATATACTTCTTCAGCACACCATATATCAAGCAAAATACATCAGGATTTTTTTTATGATGAAAGCTTACTAAAAATATGCAAAAGAAAAAAATAATTGCAGACAAACAGCATTCTCAGACCCTGTTTGAAAAAAACCAAAACAACCAAAACCCCTCAATATTTGTTTTGGCTGTCTTACAGTTTAGCATGTCAGAGCAGTACCTCCTAGTAATCTGTTAAATTCTTTTTGTGCTTACAATATTTTACAGGCATTGGCACTTTGGGGGTATTGAGAAAGCTGGAGGGACCAAGAAGAATAAAGAAACATGTGTCTCAGCACCAGCCAGAAGTGTCATGGTGAGATGAGGAGCTCTGGGTTGGCACCAGACATCAACTGCCTGCCAGAACCCACACATCTGAACAGCCAGGTCCTTTCTGGCTACAGACAAGAACTGTGTGGCCTGGCAATGAGTGCTGAGGTGTTGTCTGCACTGTTTTCCTGTGGGTTTCACTGGGGTTTTCCACCCCACATCCTACTGCAATTTTCACTCCTTCCAAAAAGCACCATAACCAACCAATAAATCACAATTTTACAACCAGATGTAACTCAGTCTGGGCAGGGTCACCAAAAGCAAAAATGTTCATCTCTGCTCATTGTAAACTAAAAAGAAATCTTTCTTATCATCTGTGCCAGGGCAGCACAGCCCTGCCAGAATAGTAGAGCTCAACTGCACACCCACTGAGCCCTCCTTCAAAGATTGACACTGAAATCCTAGTGAGATGTGCCAATGTCTATTCTCCTATCTCTTCTACACAGGAAAAAGGGGTGTCTCTGGCTGGATGACAACTGAAAAGATCCTGATGCCTATTTTCCAGCCAGTTGACAGATGTGTAAGAGAGGCTGTCATTTCCCATATAGCAATTTTTAAAAAGTTTAACACCTTTCAGCTCACACTGAACCCCTAAATCCTTTAACCCCCTTGCCATGTACTAGTTACAATCCTGCCAGATTTAGCCAAAACATGCACTGTCCAGGTATTTTCTAGGAGGTCAAAAGAATGAACTGTTCTATTTAGTGCAATATTTCATCACAATATTTAGTGAAATACAAGTCCATTAAATTTTATGCCTTTGCATTGAGGAATGTTAGCTACCTACAGAAAGGAACTATCACTGCAACTTAATGACATTAATAATATACAGAAGAGATAACACTTCACTTGAAAAAAAATAAATAAAGCTGTCTCACAAGGATAAAGAATAGATTTGTACTTCTCTTGGTCAAAGCATAAGCTCACCATTTGATTGCAACTTGTTTGATAGCAATCTGCTAATATTTATATAAGGGTCCTTGAAGAATCAGAGGGAAAACAGCACAAAGAAGAGAGCAACATAAAGCAGACTTCAAGACATCTGATGAATACCCAAGTAGTGGAGAAGTGAAAAAGATTAATGGTATAGTAGCAGCAGACAACAGCACACTGGAGGCAAGATAGCTGGGTTTTAGAAAGCAGGGCCATTAACACACAAGGTGAAATGACCATGCAAACACTGGTTGCTGAAGGACAACTTAGCAGGAACAAAACAAAGTTAGTATTGCCTGCAACACCTGGTACTAAAAAGCCAGGGCAGTGGGCCAACATGCTGATGGGAGAGAGTAAAGCACAGTAATTATTCCTCTACTCTCATGAAAAAACAGCAGGATTACTTTTATCCTGGACAAAAACTATATGCCAATGAAGGAGCATTACAGGAGCAGCTCAATATCCAAACCTGTCTCTCTAATTAGCATTTTTTGCCTAAGCACTTGGCAATGGAAAAAAAAGATCACATGGCATTTTGCAAATTATTATGCTTTTTTTCCCTCTTATGGGTATTAAAAAAGGAACAAAGGGTTCTAAAGTATAACCCCACTTGGAAAAAAAAAATCCTTTTAAAAAAAAATCTGAAATGTAAATGAATGGCTCAGGGAAACTCTGAACTTTGGCTCATAAGCCCAAGTTCATTCTATTAAAAAGCACACCTCATGAGTTTTCTATGAAGTGAATTCAAACAGCTATTCTTCTCTTGCATAGCTAGGCAACAAAATCTAATACACTTAAATAAATGAAACAGCATCCTTCTACCTTTCACTTCGAAGAAAACCTTCTAGATGCAGAAGAAGTGGAAGTGATGTAGCTCCACTTTGCTATGCTGGCAGCCAGACAAAATACAATTCACAGTGCACTTCCAATTCTTTTTGGTGATGGAGACAGCTAAGGAAGATTTAGACAAGCATAAAGGAAGCAGGACTTCATCTCAGTGCAAAGAGAAACTGCCCTTTTACACATTAGTTTTTTAATCTCTTCCAGTACAATCCTCCTTTTGGTGTTTCATCTGATGATGCCATACATTTTTCAGACCACTGCTGACCTCCTCTTTAATGTCACAGACACCATGGTCCCCACAACAAAGGTAAACTTCCTACAGAATATGCAGGACTTTTGAAGAGGTGACACCTAGACTTGAACATAGACTTAAATCTATTGTATTAAGCTAAACTATCTCCTCTTTCTATTGTCTATACAAAACAAAACAAAAACCAACATTATGTGAATTCATAAGAATGAAGTAAGGTTGTCATTGCAAGTTTCTCAGTTCTGCACCAGAACTATTTTAATGCCAATAAAGTATGAAAAAAACCCCACATATATTGAAGCCTTTAAATGAAAGGTTAACTAGACTCAGACACTCTTGGCTTTAAAACATGAGCTCTTAAAAACAATCTTCTCTTTTGCAGTGCTCATGATTCAGTTTCTAAGTTTTCTCAGCCTCTTAACACAAAACATGCAATAGAGAGATGCTAAAATGCAAGGTCAAGAGCTGTTAGTATGGTAAGCATCTCATTTTTAGATTCCTATTCCAGGTAGTCCAAAGGCTAACAAGTACCCATCTCAAAGTAAAGGTACTTTGTTTTACATGAAACTGATAATTACTGTTACTTTGAGATGCCTATTTTCAGCCTGGGTTAAGGATCTGACAACACACCAATCCAGGCTGGGGGATGAGGTGCTGGAAAGCAGCTCTGCAGAAAAGGACTTGGGGGTGTTGGTGGCTGAGAGGCTGGACATGAGCCAGCGGTGTGCAATTGCAGCCAAGAAGGCCAATCCCATCCTGGGCTGCATTGAGAGAAGTGTGGCCAGCAGATGGAGAGAAGTGATTCTGCCCCTCTGCTCTGCTCTGGTCAGACCTCACCTGGAGTATTGCATCCAGTTCTGGAGCCCTCAACATAGCACCTGACATAGACCTGATGGAGAGGGTCCAGAGGAGACCACAAAGATGATCAGAGGCTGAAACAGCTCTCCTATGAGGCCAGGCTGAAGGAGCTGGGGTTGTTCAGCCTGGAGAAGAGAAGGTTCCGGGGTGATCTTATAGCCACCTGCCAGTGCCTGAAGGGGGCCTACAGGAAGGCTGGAGAGGGGCTGTTTCCAAGGGCCTGTAGTGAAAGGATGAGGGATAATGGGTTTAAATGAGGAAGAGTAGATTTAGACTGGATCTCAAGGAAGGAGTTCTTTACCTTGAGGGTGGTGGATCAGTGGCACAGGCTGCCCAGGTAGGTGGCTGGGGCACCATCTCTGGAGATATTCAAGGTGAGGTTGGCCAAGGCTCTGAGCAGCCTGGTCTAGTTGAGGGTGTCCCTGCTCACTGCAGGGGGGCTGCACTAGATGACCTTTGGAGGTCCCTTCCAGCCCTAAACATTCTGTGATTCTCTGAGCACTTTTCCAGAGGAGAGCAGGAAAGAGCTAGTGGGCATCACCAGGCAGCTGAGCAGCAAAGTGCCTTGTGTGCCAGAGCTGGCACAAGGACCTGCACCCACCCCCCCAGTCCCTCTCCTTCTGCCACCATGCTCAGAATCTGCTGCAGAGGAAAGCTGCTGAAATATCCCCTACCCCCAGGTCTTCTGGCAGGGATCTTGTTGATCCAATGACATCATTTGACACTAACAGACTGAGTCTCCCCCATAGGGAGTATACACCCTAATTTCTGTTCTGGTTTGATAGCCTCTCAATCAGAAAAGACCTTTCCTGTTTATATTTTATATGCTTTAATAGTAAACAGATGTTTGTTCAATACTGGCAGAGTTTCCTACAGTCAGAGACCATTAAGATGATACAGAATAGTGTGACTCCTTGTCAAGGTTATTCACACAGGCCTAATTTAACCTTAATACTATCTAAAACTTGCATTACTTCATAATTTTCATACCTGTAGTTTGTCTAGATTAAGTATTTTGAACCACAAAGCTATGGTTATAGAGAAGTTAACTGTAATTATGTTATGGACAGAAATGATATAGAATTTCCTTGGTTGCTTATCTTTTTAAATGCTAAAATATGAAGGAGAATTTTTCAAAGGCACAAGAAAATGAGAAGGCTTTCCTGATTATGGAGTTACTTGAGAACTGCCACTGCACTTCAAATTTAGCCTGTACCCTCACTCTCCAAGCCTTTGAATGGGCTTGGACTTGTGATCAATGGTCTGACTGTGAAAAATCTCTACATTACCAGTTTTAGAAGTAACTTTTATGATAGCAAAGGAAAATATTTGAATGGATAGTGCTTGCTTGAGAATTCAGAGAGCAGAAGTCAGCACCTGCCTCTTCCCTACCCTCCTATCAGCCTGTGATTCAGGCCCTCCCTGTCAAGGTGATATTTTTGAAAGAGTGATGCTAGGGGTGTGAGTTACCAGGGAGAGGATTTCCCTGGTTTGATGAACGTGCAAATGTGGATACAGAGCTTATATCTCTTTATCTCTATCTATATATCTATAAATATGTAATACAGCTTATATAAATTCTTAAATTAAAATCAACTTTTTCTGTTGACACAAAACTGTTGTAGCACAGTTCTATTAAAAAAAACCCAAACCAAAACAAAAGGGTATAGAAGGGTCCTTAGCCCCACAAGTGTTACTTGGGCATTGATAGCCTTCAGACTTAAAACCAGGCCAATCTTGACATGCTCATCATGAAGGGATGAACATTTAAACCTTTCATTGGTATTCACCATGCAAACAAGTTTCTTCATTTCTATGAAAACCTCCCATGCAGGAAAGCATTTTACTGTTTCCATTTGAATCACTCCACACTCACAGCACCAAAATAATCTGAGGTATTAACACATAGCTGGGCTATTCCCCATTAACTGATTTACCCACTTACAGTCTTTTTCATCTTTTCCCAAAATAGACAAAGGCAGCTCTATATGAGGTGAAGACAATACTTGCTTTCAAGGTAAGACCATAATATCCTTATTCTCCACTCTGCACTACACAAGGAATCTATTTAAAGAGAATCTGCCCTGGCACCTATTGGAACTGTGCTCCTTCTGCAGTTCAGAGAAAATCTGCAGTGTGGTAACTTCTCCCTCTGTCTCTGCCTCACTCTCAGAGAAAGCTGAAAAACACACACATTTTTCATTTCAGAAACCTGGCAAGATGAAAAGACATTTTGCAAGTTCTTGATAATTCCTCTCACACACAACACAATTTGCTGAACACGAAAACAGTTTTTAGAAGAAAAATTCTTACTTAGGACTACACTTTGCCAAAAGAATAACTAAACTAAAATTTTAGATGGGAAACAATTACAAGATAGGACACCCATTGGGTACTGGGGTAAGTTCAGAGAAGGGCAACCAAGCTGGTGAGGAGTCTAGAGAACAAGTCCTGTGAGGAGAGGCTGAGGGAATTGGGATTGTTTAGTTGAAGAGGGGGCTTAGAGGAGACCTTATCACTCTCTACAACCACCTGAGAAGAGGCTGTAGTGAGGTGGGTGCAGCCTTTTCTCTTAAGTAACTCATGACAGGACTGGAGGAAATAGCCTGAAGTTGCCCCACGGGAGGTTTAGATTGGATATGAGGAAGAATTTCTTTACTGAAAGAGTAGTCAGGTGCTGGAACGAGCTGCCCAAGGAGGTGGTGAAGTCACCATCACTGGATATATTCAAACAAGGTGTAGATGAGGCACTCCAGGACATGCTCTAGTGGGATGGTGAGGTGTTCATTTTGATTTTCATTTTGTTTTATTTTTTTTAGTTTGGTTTTGGTTTGTTGGGTTTTTGTTGACAGTTGGACACAGTGATCTCAGAGGCCTTTTCCAACCATGGCAATTCTGTGATTCTAAACATGCTGGAGAGTTTTAAGCCAGCTCTCTAGTGTTTTGATCCTAATGTATGTCAGCCACAGATACAGAGATTAGAAATAAAAACATTGTCCCAGCTCCCATTGAAAGGTTATTTTTCACACACATCACAAATGTCACAGGTTGTTGTAAGTCTGATTTTCAGGTGTCAGCAATGCTGTGCTGACTCAAACTGACCTGCACACTGCTGCATCCAGGAACACATAACACTTTGGATGTTGAAATGATCTAGTCATCCAGAAAGCAGCTGCACATCAACAACAACCTGTATAACACTTCAGGAGGGGGGTTATTGTCCTAGAAAATCTGGAAAATGCACTCCTTTCTCAGCTCATGAGTGTGCTTCCAACATTAAATTACTGCACATTAACTGCACTTATGATGTTATCTTTCCATGTGCTGGCTCTGTGATAAGCCTTTTCTTGAGTTTAGCTATTGCAAGGAATGAAAGCCTACTGCATTGTTTAAACAAGAAGAGACTGTGGAAGAATTGTGAATTGTAATTAATTCAAATCTTTTTCACAAATTCTAGTGCATGTAAATTTGAAAGGCTCACTGAATTAACCAATGTGTCCTCAGGAGTGCACACAATTCTCCAGGCCCAAGGCACACAGAGAGGGAACTCAAGTAAAAAAGGTGATATTTATGTTTTAAACCTTTTTCAATAACTACATTTCTATCTTTTTTATCTGTTCATTGATTATTTTGTTTTATTATTTTGCTGACACCCTTGGCATTGCACCTGCTGTAACACAAACAAATGTCAATATAGACAGCCCAACAACTTGCTTTCCCAGCATATCCTCTAGGCCTGCATTCCTGTACACATGCTTTCAGGTCACATTAGTGAAATATTTGTCTGCATATTTCATTGATTTTCCCTACCTAAGGAAGATGTGCCATGGTCACTCATTGATTTTTTCCCTTTGGTTATAATTAGGAAAAAGCTTTTCTTATTATCATCTCTGAATATCCAAACAGATTCAGTGAGCCCATAAAAGTTCTCATTTATCTACTCATTTATCTCTAGGCTAAAATTAAAACATTAAGTAACAGTTAAGGTGGAACCAGGCAACATTAGCATCAGGGAAAACAACATTTTCATTATTATTTTAAAAGAAAAACAGACCACTGAAAAAGAAAGTTTATATTAAGGAAAACCTTAAAAAAAAACCCAAGCCAACCAAAAAACAAAACCAAATTCTGTATAGAAATATTGTAACAGGGTTCTACAGAACTGCTCATTTTTGCTATTTACCTTAAACCCTCTTCCAACACAAACTGCAAAGAAATCTGATTAGTAAGCATTATATGTTCATGACAAAAATGCTTGCCATGGACCATTTCAACCATGCTACACTTCATGTACTGTCTACATCACCTACTGGTATACACTACACATATATGCAAACAGACTTGTCCTGGGACTCATTCTCCAGTAGCAACATGATGATCTCTACCCCATCTCAGTAAGCACAACAGCACAGCAGCAAAATAACCTCATCTGACACTGTAAATTGTACACAAAGATAATTAACTAAACTTTTCCTACATATATATATATCTGCCAGTCACTGCTTAGAAAGTAAAATAGTCTAGCTCATTTTTCTAGGTGTTTCAACTGACAAACACTGTCTCAAGCTTCCTCTGTTCCAGAAACCAGGAAACCTAGATGTGCATAGGGAGAGGGTTTATGAGCAATATTTGTCTGCTTATAGGCAGAGAAAGAATCCAAAGGGATGAGTGTAAACAAAACAAATTTCAAAGGGAAGCTAAGGTAGAAGAAAAAAGGAAAATGAGAAAGTCAAACCAAAATTTGAATTGTGGCAGGCAAACCAAGGTCTCTAAATTCTTTATCCACAGCCACAGATCTAGGCCACTTCTCAGAGCTCTAGAAGTAAGCAGCAAGTGCCCCCTGTGCTCCCATTACAGATCAGTACTGTTCAAACTGGGAGAAGACTAAAGCTTTGGGAAGGTATGTGTCCTCAAACACTGAGGAATAGACTGTTTCTGAGGAATCTATTATCTCACCTCTGAGGTTGGATGGGGACAGTCTCCATCTGCACCCCTGTTGCTTCCAGGGAAGAAACATTTCAAGTTCCAAGAGCCACTTTTATATTATTTTGATATCACTTAGAACTAAGATGTTGACCAAATTACTGAATCTCTTCACAGCCTTTCAAATATTGCAGCTCCCCAGTGCAGCTCTCCCAGTTAGTGGCACACAAGACTTCAAAAGTCTTTACTGTAGCATCCTACAGAGGACATCAACTCCACAATTTGGGTTTTCTTTTTTGGGAGGGTTTATGGGTTTAGGAGTTTTGCATTGTTTTTTAGTTTATGCTAGGCCTTTTTTTGGTTGGTTTGTGGTTCTTGTTTTGTTTTGGGGTTTGGGTTTTTTTTCAGGGTTTTTTTGTTGTGTTTTTTTTTTTGTTTGGGTTGGGTTTTTTTATGGTCAACATCACATCTTTCACACCACACAAATTGCTTCTGTTGTCATGGACTTGAGATTTACAGCTGAAGCCAATAGAGCCATTGCTAAGCATCATATATCAAGAGGAGAAAAGCAGAAAAACAGTTTATAAAGAAAAGCTGACTGCCACCCTAATATTTAAGAGACTGCTACTACACAGAAAAAGGAAGGAGATTTAAGTAAGTGACAAAATCACAAAACCTCAATTTCAGAAACACTATGCATATGAAGCTGCACCAGAAGTTACACTTGACAGTGGGAATCAGATGTCTCCACAGATTCTGACACTTACCCTGTGTTTCTCAGTCTGGGTTGATCCAGCATTTTCCTTTGTTCACCTCACACTGATGTCAGACAAAATGACATTTGCATTTCAGTAGCTTTTGAGACTCAGGATGCCATTGTTTATCCCTCCTCTGGCTTTATCTGTGGGTAAAGAAGGAAACATTATTTGTGAGGTTTTTTATTTTGTTATATTACCTAGTACTTCATGCAATCAGATTACATATCAGAATATATGCTTCAAAGTCATGACAAAGTGATCCCCACACTGTCTACTCCACTGCCATTGGGAACAAGTTTTAAACACTTAGCACATCTTTCATTTATTCACTGGAGATAATAGTCTGTGTTATCAGTCAAGCCAGTTATATAACAGTAAGAATATTCAAAGATTTCCTTTTCCTCCAGTTCATATGAGGAATTGGCAGAACCCCCTGAGTATTGCATATCCAGCTAAACAAAAGTTTAAACACATACATGCAATCACATGGTTATTTATACAGAATACATCATCATATTGGTATCACAGATTACCTAAATAGTTTTGTAATTCATTGCAGTAATGAGCTCCCTCATTAAATAACACTGAAGTAGAGCATTTAATTTTTTTATTAATTAAAAATCAAACTTGACATGTGTGTTTTTGCAAACCAGTCACAACACAGCAATATGCTCAGTGCTGCACATACACAACCAACCAAGTCTGAATATGTGATTACTGAGCCTGAGCATCAACAAATCTGCCATGGTTCTGCTATGCAAAGTTGGGATGAACAGAAGATTTTCAAGCACTATAAATACTCTTGTTAGAGTTATGCCTGTCTCTACAGGAGTGTGTGGTGTATAGTAGGGGCAAATGAAGCCAGATGATGATAATAGGCAGCACCTAAGTAATTGTAGATGTTTTCACCACAAGGAATGTGAGAACACCAGTGGGACCAACATTACACAAAGATGAAGTAAAAAAAAAAAAAAAAACCAACAAAAAACCACTAAGGTACACTTACACCTTGAACAGGTCCAGAAGCTACTTAAAAGTTAAGGAACAATTACAAAATACTAATTTATAAAGACAAAAGAATATAACTCTCAAGAAAGAATTTCAGAGGCTGCAAAATTGCAGAGGGATCTGTATTTTTTACAATAAACTGACAAAACTTGAAGATGCAGTGAGATATTATTTGGAAGCTAACATCTAAATTCAACCACTGGGAAGGGTTTGTCATGCTCTGCTGGCAAGTGCTTTGAAAACAGACTTTACTTTAGAATGGCAAGAAAATGAACAGGGAGATCAAGAGAACCAGGTGGAGCTATGCCAAGAATACTTAAGGAGAGTTCAGGACAGAAAGCTCCTTGGAAAAAGAAAACCAAAAATATCTTAACATATCATGACTTTTTATCCTTGTTGTTTGCAAACAAGAAGGATGATCTGTGATTAACATGCACCTATTGTACACCTAAATACAACCCTCCAGGACCACAGTTATTTGACATCATCATTCTCCTCCCCAGCAAAGCATTAGAAGACACTTGTCTTTAATGGATCTCAGAGTAGTCATTTGGTCCTGCACTTTGCAGACATCCTCAGCATTAGTGAATGCCACCTTGAAGAGTCTCATTTTATGGAAGTTGCAAAGTGAAAATATTCCAGCTACTTTCTCTGTTGACCATTAAGTGTTGACATTTCTATTTGGTTATTGGCAAATCACAAGCTTTGTAGAGGCAGCAACACCTCTTGATTCTTTATCTCTAACTAGAACTGTTTAGGTTTACTACAAATCATTTAATAGCCTGCTCTACTAACCAGCATATTAGCTCTGTTTTTCTATCCGACCCTTATTGACCTTAATTAACCTGAGTGAGATTACACTGATTATAAAACCTTAAGCATTTAAAAAGAGGCAGCAAGACCATGCTGACTGACATGATAACACCAACTGACCAAGGACTATTGGCTGCTCAGTATCGTGGCTAGTGTGACAGAGCTTTTGGAGCAAATATCTGTTCAGAGAAGCTAGTCTGTCTTCTAGGTGCTAATTTCCATCAGTCTGCCCTGTGCATCCATCCTGCATGCTGTACATACTGCCTTTGTACATTTAAACTGTGCACTTATTAAGCCTTTGTAGGGATTCCCACCTCCTGCATTAGTTCTTGGGAAGTAAAATTACTTTGTTGTCCATCAGGCTGCAAGTCACTGTGCATTTCAGGGACATATCTTCAATGGCAGTGCTGCACCCCTGTTTTTGTGTTTGCTCCAGAGCTCTAAAAATCAAACCAAAAAAAGACTTACTGCACTGCAGCAGAAAACCTTTCTGGCCATGGTTTCTTCCTCAGTAACCCACCCAATCCTGGCACCCCATATTTTGGCGTTAGCGTCTAGAGAAATGAACAGGAGTCTTTAATGTGTCAATATTACCTTCAAAAATACTCATTGTTCATTCCCCAAACACCAGTTTCATTAGCAAAGGGAAGCATCACTCGTGTTCAGTCTGAGGAAAATGACTCTTTGGTCAGCCTCTCCTAGGCCTGCCTGCAGTGCTCCCTGCGGCCTGGTTCCCCTGTGAGTACTGAGGACAGTAGTACTGCACCTCCCAGCTCCTGAGTTCACCTGAAGCTGTGGGTGCATCGTGCTCTCCAAATCCTGAAACAGCACTTTTAGTAATGCACTAATTGATTTGTGCTCATCAGGAGCCTCATAAACTTGTCTCAGAGTTAGTGTTGTACGTTATGTCTGGAGAGGAGGAAGCCTTTTTGCTTCACTAGACATCGCAAAATTCATCTTTGTCAAGCAGACTTTTTGTTTCTTTCAGATTTCCAGCATATATGTCACAAAAAAATATGTTAAATGATGAGAGATCAATGGGTTTATTCTGTAACAAAATCAGAAAGGATTTGTTAATTAGTAATAGCTAAAATTATTTTATTTTAGGAAAAACCATTCCATGTTTAATATTTCCTGAAAGGACTTTGTATTTAGATAGAAAATATATTTTCACTGCATTTTTTTTTTTTTAATATTTTGTCTTAGCCTGCTAATACATTACTAAACTATGTCAGAAAAGTAAAGTCTCTGGTATTTGAAACAAGGTAAACAAACCAATTCCACTCACACCATGGAACTAACATTTTGAAATGGCCAAGTTATCTAGACATTTAGTAGATATGAATGACACCAAATTTGTCTTTGGACTTCTGGTCTCAATCAGTTTATAGATACACATACTTGTTTTTAGAAAATGCTTTTCTTGCCAGAGTTGTAAATTCACATTTTTTAAATGTGATTTTAATATTTTTTAAAATTCACATTTAAAAATATCTTGGAGGAAGAAAATAAAGATGTAGAAAATCTTCTTTAAGTTAATATTTTCAGGAGTATTTGTCCTTCTGTATAATAACCAGAAAGCAGCTGTCATCTAACAGCCTAACACAGTGGTTCTTACTTTATTTAATGTTTGGAATGAAACTACAGTACGATTCTTGCAAGAGTCTAGTCACTCATCATTGCAATGAAGCTAGCACTTGCCAAATTTATAAGGGTCTTATACATGCATGTCCAAACCTGGCAGCTGTCTGGAGCTTAATATTTGACACTTGGTCTAAACTGTATCCTTCAATTCTTAACTCTCAAATAATGTTAGAAAGTGAGGAAGAAGGGTGCTAACATAGAATAAAGTCAAGGGGAAAAAAAAAAAGAGCATAACTGTATATGTGAGTAGAAGAAACTTAACATGGGCAAACTAGGTGAAGTAGTAAAATTTCCTTTCTATACAAAATCTGTTTCTTTCACAGGACTCCTATAAAAACACCCCAAAAAAACCCAACAAAACAACCAACTCAAACAACAAAACACCAAACATGCACCTACAAACCACTTCCAGCCTGTAAAGGGAACTAACCATCATTGTAGCCCCCTGCAACTTTCAGATGCACAGGATGCACTCTCTGGAAATTTAACAAATACAGATGGTGCAGCACAGCCCTTAGTTACCTCAGCAGTGTGAGGTGTTCTGCAGCCCAAGCTGTGCACTGCTGTCAGTACTTTTCTGACAGCACTGGTAAGAGCCACTTCAAAGCCAGCCTTCTGTTTTGCTGGGCATGAAGCAGTTTTGAAAGTACTGATGTAGAATGCTCAGTATCTCTCACAAGTTTGCAGGATCTTTGGCTTCACAACACAAGATTGTCTGCGTGATTTGAAATTCATGGGCCTGCTGCATCTTTCTTTCATGAGCATAAAATAATTAACTATTACAGTTACAGTATTCTAACCTTTTTGGCCAGTTAGGACACAGAAAATGCATACTGATGTTTCATATTTTTTTATTGATACTCTCCTCACCTTTGCAAAACAAAGCTTTCTGTTGTAAGACAAAGTTAAGCTAAGCCCCCCTCCAGGTACCTCTAGGGCAGAAAAAGCAGTAGGGAGAAAATTTAAGGAAAGGCATCATTTTACTAGAAAAATATGACAGGTTTCCAGACAGAAATGTTTCCAGACATTTTTTTTTTTCCTGTTTCAATATTCCTTACCCTCATCTATGGGAAATTTATAGCACTGAGACCTAAAGCTGCTAGCATTTTAAACGTGCAAAAATATTTGTATATATTTACTGTAAGTAAAGCTGATTAAGTCTGGAGAAAATGTACATTTTGGCAGATGCCTACAAAGCTGGAAACCAGGATCTCACAGTGCCCACAGCCTTAAACACCCTGATAGCCTAGGCAACCTACTGCCTAGGGAATGGCTTAAAACAAAGAATTGTTTTGCTTTCAATGAAACTATTTTGCTGAGTTTCTCCACAAAAATATTTGAATTATGTAAAAAATATTTTTTTATAAGCATTTGATCCAGCTTAGTACCAAAAAAATTCCTTCCTCAACCTCTTCTCTCCACCAGCTAGGGAGAATACTTTCCTGACCATGAAAATCACATGGCAGAGAAATTCTCTTTTCTAGCCAGCATCATCTGGATATAAAGCTTAAAATGTCAAAAGGGTGTGAGGAGAACTGCAGCAGACCAGCAAGTAGATGGGGAATGTTAATTTGCATACTCAGGAAAATTTAGCATGCTTCAAAGACATAGAAGAAAATTGAAGTGGATAATATATAAATGCTGTAAAAGTAACAAGAAGCAGAGATAGCCTAAAACCAGGAAAGCCAAAATTACTGCAGAGATCAGAGGGAAAAATGAAAGAGAGGAGGGAGGAAGAGGTATTTACACCAACTTCCTTCACCAGACTCCAGAAGCAGAGACATGGGAAACATTTTTGTTTCTTTCTCCATATCACTGCACTGCTCCGCACTCTAGGAAGAAATGAGATCACTGTGCCATGCATCATGCTTCTGTGCTCAGAAGCATAATGAAGCCCCTGGAGCTTACCAGCATCAATTTTATACTTCTTACTCTTCAGATTGGAATCAGTCCAGAACATAAAACTTATATTGTACAAAATTTGAACAATATCCAACAAGGAAGAGTAAATTCATTTAATCTCTAAAAGTTTTTTATAAACTCTGCACAATTAGCTAAATAACCATTAGAACTCAGAAGAATAATATATAGACTAGTTGGAAGAGGCCTAATTATATATGCAGTCCAGCATCAGTGTCCAGATGCCAAGCAGAAAAGCCATCAGTTAAAGCTGTAGAAATCCTAATTACAGGAGGAGGGAGAAAAAAATATAATAAAAAACATCCAGCAGAATCTGCCAATATCAATATTCTATGCATCAAACAACAGGATAAAGCAGAAGTTCTCCACCAGCTCTTCTCAGCAATATCTACCACACATACATTTAAATCAGGCATCTTGAAGATACTACTAAGATGCAGGATAGCATAATGGAGAATGTTGCTTGTGCAACCCCACCCAGGATAGTTTTCTTAAATAGCTATGGTAAATTCAAGAATTATGTCTACCTTGAAGTTATTATACATGGCAGAGCCTCCATAAACACATGCCATTGTCACAGTAAAGAGAAAAGTAGCTACTGAACATGTGCAGGAATATACTCAGGCAGACATATAGGAAAAGCATCTGGCACTAGAATAAGGTTAATTGGGTCTTCAGCAATCATTTGTCCCTCAAGAAACACACAATCAGCATCTACCCCATGAACTAAGGCTTTATTCACAAAGGCAGGCATAATCACAAAGCCTCTCTGATTTTGTTCCTCAGAGAAAGTTGGTGGTTCTCAACAAACCTGAAAATGTGAGTGTGAAGAAATCATAGAATGTATTGGGTTGGAAGGGACCTCCAAAGGTCATCTAGTCCAACCCCACTGCAATAAGCAGGGATATTTCCAACTAGATCAGACTGCTCAGAGCCTCATCAAGCCTGGCCTTGAATGTCTCCAGGGGTGGGGCCTCCACCACTTTCCTGGGCAATCCATTTCAGTGATCTATCACCCTCATATTAAAGACATTTTTCCTAATATCTAGCCTAAATCTATCCCTTTCTAGCTTAAAGCCATTACCCCTTGCCCTGTCACTACAAACCCTTGTGAATAGATCCTCCCCTGCCTTTCAGGTGGCATCATGTCTTGGAACAGTTGGAGCTTCAGCAACTCATTACTCAGAACTCCTCTCTGCCATTTCCTTTAGCATGTGTCCTTTCTTGTTTACACTGTTCCCTTTCTTCTCTTGCCTGCCTTCCTTTTGCTAGATGCAAAGTTAAGATTCCACAACTTTATTAGCTTTAAATTATTAATATGCAATTCTTACAATCTACATTAATGTTATCCAGATAAGAAAGTTCACATTGATCTGTGTACTACAGGTCGTGATTTTCACAAGGGGCAGAGTTTTTGTTTTGTGCTGTGACCTTTTTCATGAAAAATGGGAACAAAACAAAACACCAATCCCATAAAATTGCTTCTCCTGGCAAAGATTCCTCACACCGTGGTTTTCACTCCATTCTAACCCAGCACCTTGTAAAATCATAGGATGAAGGGGCTGCAAGCAGGTACAAAAGTACACACAGTCCCTGACAATAGAGGCCTGAATCAGGCCAAGAAGGTGCCAGCATTTCACAGCAAGATGTCTGTCCAATGCCAGCTGGAAACACCAGGTCAGCAAAAGTGACAGTTGCTGCAGAGATTAAAAAGTTTCACCACTTTTCATCTCAATCCACTGAAGAGTTTTCAGGGTCAAGTAAGTACTGAGCACAACCCACAGGTCAACAAAACAAATGCTCTGAAACAAAGATTCTTGCTGGGGTTCATCAAAGCCACAAGACTTGGGAATAACAGATTTATTTGCTCATTACATCTTCGAGAACATCTCTTTTAACAGAAAGAGAATACACTCTTTATTTAACAAAAGGCTTAAGCACAAAGGGTTGCAACCTAAAGCACCAGTGCTCAAAGATGAAGCTATGGTGAGAATTTAAAAGATGCTAGTTCACAGGTCTGCAACAAGATACTAAATCAGCAAGACTCAGAGTAAGTCTACACAAGCCACTTCTTAGTTTGTCGACTTCTGTGACTTCAGTCTCATACTCCTAAGAAAGTAATATCCCCATGTCCTCATTCTGTCACTCTAGATTTCAATGGTACACACAGAGTTTTGTCAGCCTGATTCCTGACCAATAAAAAAAAAAGACAAATGGTTTCAAAGCAGCAAGAGATGTGTGCCTGCCTGTCTCTCTCCTTCCCCCCCACCCACACACACATCCAGCCCATTCCCCTTATTAAACATAGTCTAAGAAGCTAGCTCCTAGAGATTTTATTTTTATCTTCTTTTTAGGAGTCATGATCCCTTCAGAATCAATTACAAGTTCAGAAAAAAGACAAGGTGCTTTGTTTCACAAAAGCATGTGCTTAAAGATATGAAGCTGCATTGACTGATTTCATATCCAAGAAGAAATTCCTGTAATTAACATCAGCAATACACACAACACCTAGAGCTCTTCACTCTCAAACATTCTAGTCAGGAATCTTGCTGTGTTGGACAACCTGTGCTCTAGCAGACCTCTCACTGAGCCTGTAATGTCTCAGGGGTAGACACAGCATTGCTGGTTTAGCCCTCTAAGCCAACTGCAGAAGTAACACACTGAACATGCAGAACATAATTCAACAGTCTCAAGGGTATGCAGCAAACCATAAATATGGAGAGTCAATCAAGCTTACCCCAGAATGGGTTTATACAGATGGAGCTCAGGTTCATTCAAAAATCAAAAGCAGCTTACTTTTATTTTTCTGTGTCCATTGAAAGATTTTTAGCCAGCCAGAGTATTATAACAATCTAAAGTTCTTGAGCAAAGGGCATTTATTAAAACTACATGTAATAGTTTTTCCAAAGGGTGTTTTGAAAGCTTTAATCACAGCAAGTGTGTTTCAGGGTGCTCAGAACTAGAGCTACTGAGCAAATTGACTTCTTGGTTCAGTGGTTGAAATGGGAGGGTGTGCAAAAGAAAAATCACTTTCAGAAAGACTTCAAACATTTTTTCACTTTCAGATGACAAAAAAACCTAAAAATATTTTGGTTTGAGTAGAAAAAATTATAAACAACATCCACTGCTCTACCATCATCTACCCACATAATTATGTCCTCATAAAAGGCTATCAGGTTGGTCAAACATGATTTCTTCTTGGTAAAAATCACGTGGACTGCTCCTAATAACCCAGAGCCACAAAGATGATTTGTGTAAAGTGAAGTGTAAGCCAGTCCAGGGAAAGCAACCAAATTACTTTATCTCTCCCTCAGAATGAATCCATCTTGTTCAGCATAACCAAGAGGAAGGGTGAGAGGAGGAAGGGGAGATTTGAATCCACTACTGTATTCAGGGAAGGGGTGGGTAGCATAAGAAAGACAATGAATTATGCATAGGCTATGTGACCCCCAAACTTTGCCCATGTAGCTCAGCAATAGCTAGTGCATGTGATTCATCACCTTGCACTTCCTCTGAAAACACATCTTCCACTGTCATTAAAAATATAGTAAATAAAAGTAAATACAAACCCCTACAATCTTAACAGTCATCTGCCCCTAGTAGAAAGCCAATGTCTGAGTCTAGTTCTGGGCTCCCTGGCTCAATAAGGGAACTGCTGGAGAGGATACAGTAAAGGGATAGAAAGATCATTAAGTGACTAGAACACCTCTCATTAGAAAAGGCTGAGGGAATTGAGACTTTTTAGTCTGAAGAAGAAAAGACTGAAGGGGTATCTTATCAATGCTTAAAAGGTGGGTGTCAGAAGGATGGGACCAGTCCTTTTTCAGTGTTTCACAGTGACAGGACAAGTTGTAATGGACACAAACTAGAACATAGGAAGTTTAATCTAAACATGAGGAGGAACTTCTTTATTTTGAGGGTAACACAGCACTGGAACAGGCTCCCCCAGAGAGGTGGTGGAGTCTCCATCTCTGGAAACATTCAGAACCTGCTTGGATGCATTTCAGTGCAAACTTCTCTAGGTGAACCTGCCTTGGCAGGGGAGTTGTAGTAGATGATCTCCAGAGGTCCCTTTCAGCCACTATGACTCTGTGATTCTGTGACTGAACCATCTGTTCCTGAATACATTCTATCAGTTGATGCAGCTGTGATTGGTGATGGTGTTTCCAGGATTCATTCTGAAATTTACTGTGGCTCACAACACTGTCCCAATCCTCATCAAAGCAAGGCAACTCTATACAATTCAGTATATACCTCTATTCAGTTTGTTTAGAAACAGATGAAAACCATTTGTCACATCTTTTCCTCCAAAATATTCGCTGCTCCCAGGAGTTAATCCATACACCCAATTTACAAGGTGAAACATCTTCTCATTTTTTTCAATAAACATCATGAAAATATATTGCATTGTTGGGATTTATACAGAGATAGTTGGCAGGCTTTTCAGGGCTGTCAAAGATAAATTGAATATGTGATTCTTCTACACAGAGTGAATTATCTGTATAAATAATATATTAGAAGAATTTAGCTTCTTACCTATGTCTGATTCATTCTCAGATAAGTATATATATTTGCACTGATATCACTGAGGTTGCAGAACACATAATAGCAGAATATATGCCCTTAGGCTATTTCTGTAATATCCACAATAGAAAACTGACCAATAATAATAATAATAGAGTAAAACAAGCAAAAAACATCTTTGAGGTATAAGAAAGGGAGTAGTTTGTTTTGCTTGTTTCAGCTTTTCATTACACTTCGATCTAGTTTTACCTTGCAAGGCTTTAACCCAGGAAACACAAACACAGTAATAAAACCTCTATCAATTGTAGCTCACACAGCACTGCAAAGCACATTCCAATAGCTCTTAAGTATGGAAAATCAGCACTAGGTTTAGAAGGGCAATTGGCTTCCTACTAGTTTTGGACATATATGTCTGCCTGTACACATGGACAATGTCACAGCATTCACAAATCTATTCAGACAGACAACTGATGTGTGCATGTAATCAAGCCTGACATATATTTGTCTCCATAAACTGAGAGAAACTACAGAAATTATTATCTTTATAACTCTGAAGGAGAGCTTCATGGTTCTCTCTACAAATTTTCTTTTTTTTCCAGACACAGAAAAACACATCTTGTTATTGTATTAGATAGAAGTGTTCAGTCTCACAAGGAAGATACACTGTCCCACACCTTGGAACAGCTGTGTAGTCAATGACAAGTAGCTGTTCATATCTTGAGGAAAAAGATAAATACAATTGCAGTTGTGAAGACTGTTCCTGTTCCTATTCCAATTCCAAAAGAAAAGGGAGCAAAAGCACCTTAATTCCACAAAAAATAAAAATGGTGGCAGCTGCTTTGCTTCTCAAAAAGATACCTCAAACTTTTGCAAATTCTGTTGGACAAAGAGAGAGTCCTCCCATATCCTTTTAGAGAGATAACTGCAACATTCAACTAATATTAAAGCCTTTTGCATGTTCATCTTAAACATACGTCATGCAATTAATACAGAAAATACCAGTTTGTCAATGAAAGAGATTTTCCTTGAGCACTTTTATTATAGTTTTTCAATTGCAAGGACATTAGATCTCCGAGAAAGAGAAGTGTATATATAAACACAGCTTTAAAAACAATCTCTTACTACTGAGGAGCCAATAAGAACTTTCTTTGCTGGATGACACAGTAATGCTTTTCATATTCATCAATGGCTGCTTTGAAGAGCAAGGGAATAATCTGTTCCCCATACCATGGTTATATCCATGACATAAATAACAGGATTAAATTGCAAATTCAGATTTTACAACAAAGTTTTAAATAAGCAAAGAGAGCAAAGACCTAGACAGATCACCTGTCTATAGACTGTGAGATTACATTCAGATTTCCTGGCTAGAAAAACACATGCTTTTGCAACAGAGCAAGAGAAGATGTGTCTACAACACCAACAGGCAAAAATCAACTGCTGTGGCCAGGCTTTCTCTGTGTCAGTGAAATATCTACAGTCCACAACACCTGCCTGAACAAAAAGTATTGGCATGACAATAGAGAGGTAGATGGAATAACTCAAATACAGGTTTGCCTAAAATCTGTGTTTCAGAATCCAGAAGAGCTTTCAGCAAACAGCTCACCAGCCAATATTCATCTGCCTTGGCCTTATATCCACTGAGAAGCCTGAGAAATACAGATAGATCTGTACAGAAGATGAGATCTCTAATTCTAGATCTGCTCATCCAGCATTAAAACAAAACCCAAATGTCTTCCATTGAAACACAGAACAATCATGACGACTTGTCACTGCAAAAAGTCAAAAGCTAGAGCTACAAGATTTACTGAATTTCAACTACATGCAGAACATACCCAGATATTTACTGATTAACTTTCTATGCCTTTTGCAGTTGGAAAAGTGAAGTGTATTCCAGCTGCCTGCTGCAACACTGGCTCACAAAGCCAATAGTGATCAAATACAGGCCAGTAAACATGATAGGACCCGAGATGGAGTGAGCTTCAGACCTTATTCCACATGCCAAATATACAGAGGATTTGTCATGGGTGCCTTATACTGAGCATACAGTGAGATCACTCAGATGTCAAATGACCATTTTTCTCATATTCTAATATGCTTTGTTGTGCCTCAAAACAGTAGAGCTGCCCTGGATTAAAGCAACAGATAAACCCAGCAGCTTGCCAAGCAGAAGCCTAAACAAAATTAATTTAAAAGTAAAAAAATAAACCAACCAAACAAAATACCTCAAAAGACATAGGTTTTCTACCAGAAAGACTTTGAGCAAATCTTTACCATTCAGCTTTCTCTTCCCGATCTATAAAATAAATAACAGCACTTATCTGACTGTTTGAGAGGATAACCATGAGTTAGCCATAGAATGAAAAGCACACTAGATTTGTTGAATACTAGCAGAAGGCTAGAAATATTAAAATGATAAAACAGCAAAGTAATTTAGGATGCAATAATTTGATTTCAGCTTAAAATAAAATAAAACACACACTACTGAAAATTTCCTTTCAAAAAGTTTCCCCTCACAAATTCCAGTTGCAAATTTCAAAGCAAGGCCTCAGCCCAACCTACCTTCAATATGGATTTAGAAGAAGCGAAAGAAATCAAGATTTCCTTTTCTGTGGGATTTCAAGTTGAGGGATTTAAAAATAAACAAATACTACAGGAATCCCTGGACTATTTCTGGCACAAGTGTTCCAGAATAGTACTTTAAACATGATCTTATGCAATAACTCTTCTTCCAAGGGAAACAACAGAGTCACTTAGATGCCTACACATTGTGCTCTACCATTGTAAAGAGAATTACAGTTTTGTTCGCTTGTAGAAAATACCTTTCAGTTTTAAAACTCTTAAAAAAGTGCCAGTGGGAAAAAAAACCAAAGTGTTTTTATTAATTTATTTAATATTTAATGTATTTATTGTATTTTAAATACAAAAAATACAAAAAGTGCTGCCATCTTCAGTAACAATTCCCCACAGCAGCCATGGAACACCTGGGTTTGGCACAGACCTCACAGAAGAGTGCATTTGTACTATGAGTCCCACTTATCCACTTTTAGTCATTGCTTGCCTCCAGCTCATTAGACTACAGTGGGAAAGTGGGCCAGAAAGAGCTGGACAAGTCCCATTCTCTGCCATTCCTCCTCCATCCCTATTGGAACTGGGAGGATGAGATCCTTATAACAAAAGAATCACCAATAGGTCCTTGAAGCTAAATTCCATGGGTTGGGATTGTTCCCTAGCATACAGTCATAAGATCTTGGTATAAGATACCACCAAAAAATTATATCAACCTGCAGGTCTGTTAAGACTCCTCCCTCTTGCTTAAAGCATTGTTTTGTCCATATAGAATTGACCTCCTCATCATCTTCACCACTATTTACTGAACATGATGAAGCACAGTGGTTGAAGAGCAGCTGTCTCTCAATTCACTTGGTTTTCATGCTCTTCCCATGAAGGATCCTATTGTCCAAACACTTTTACTTTGAAGATATATGACACATGTTCAGAATTACATTTACCAGACTTTTTTCTTTCTTTATGACTGTGCAAACCAGGCTGACTGTCATCAGCCTTGCCCTACCCATCTCTCTTCAGCCCAATAAGCCACAAGCCCATGGACTGATTGCTTTGTCTCTAAGCAAATTTAATCTTTTTCCCACAAATTCCTTTCCTCTTTTTTTCTGCCATTAGGCAAATGTTTCATATCTGACTACACTTTTTCGAGGGACTTTGATCTATGTTTGGCAACATGCAATATATTTAAGTCAAAAAGCATAGTTAACGTATCTCAAGGCTTGTAAACTAACTAGAAAATTCATTCAAATACCCATCAATTATAACATAAGGAGCACTACCATTAAATCTCTATCAAGAAAGGATAAATTAAAAAAAAATAAAATAAAAATAGCAGTATCTAAGTAACCAAGATTTACTCCCAGTAAGGTAATACTTTGCTATTCCTCCTCAAATGAGAGATGCCAGACAATTTAGTCTTTGAGAACAAGAACCTTAATTTTACATTTAAAAGGTCATTAATTCCAGATTTTTCCATTCACATGTGAGAAATTTTATTACAGTAAAAAGGATGCTGAAAAAGCAGAGAAAGAAGACACACAGGTACACAGATGTATTTTAAAAGATGACTGGCATTGCTTTTTTTCATTATGACTTTTTCTAAAAGACTTCCTTTTCTCTATTTGCTTTCCTACACAAGTAATTGTTTTTTAACTGGTTTTAAATTATTATAGTGTGCTGTGAAACCTTTGAATGTCCATTTCCTCCAGAAACTATTCATATTCTCAAGCAATACAGAGAGGATGCTCAAAGGTATTTTATCATCTACACATGCCATTTGCAAACTGTTAGCAAGTTGATGATTTTTTATCATTCATCATTGCTTAAAAAAAGTGACAAGACTTACATTAAACTTCCATTCTTGCATTGCTCATTTTTCAGTATTCATCTGTGTCCCTCTACTATACAGCTACCACATCCTGCAACTCCTAAATAAAAACACTGGGAACTTTTATCTTCTGGAAACACACTTTCCAGAACGTATGGCTTCTCCTGCTGTGAAAACAGTAAATTGCTCCAAGGGACAGTGTCCAAAGGTTCTAGTTTGGCAGATCCTATAGCTCCATTCCCACCACAAAAGCCACAGTACACCCACTATACAGTTAGTCTGTACCTGTGCAGTAGGTCAGACTTGTTCCAAAGATCCAGAGTGTGAACTAAAAGTTATACCTTTGATAAAATCTTGCTAGTTATTTTGGGTTGGCTTTTTTTTTTTTTTTGGTGGGTTTTTCTGTTATTGTTTTTGGTTTTTTTTTTTCCATGCACACATCCTACAATGTCTAGGGAATGGAGACCACTACCTCCATCCTTCAGGCATTCCAGGTCCTTAGGTCATTAAGTGTATTGCTAGACAGAGACCCTCAAGTCTGCTGTCAAGGAGAACAAGCACATTGACTGGAGACTACAGATTAAAGGTCTGTCCCCTCCTCTCTAACCACTCCACACACCACCTATGCATAGTAATGAAGCAGTGCATTTGCAAGAAAAGACTTCTTTTTTGGGGGGGGAAGGGGCTGTGGTGTGACACACTTGCAATGAGGGGTTTATTTTTATTTTTTGGTGTAGCAGATTCATAGATTCACAGATATTAGGGGTTGGAAGGGACCTAGAAGATCATCTAGTCCAACCCCCCTGCCTGAGCAG
>JAOEGS010014695.1:16790-33690 GCA_025447755.1 Corythornis vintsioides | reverse complement strand
GCTTGCTAGCGGCCCCCGAACGGGCGGGAGAAAAAAATCCTCCAACCCCCCCACCCCACCCCAACACAAACAGTTAACCCCCCCCCCCCCCCCCCCCCCCCCCCCCCGCTGCACCCCAACACCCACTTCATCAGCTGCCCATCCCAGCGTCCCTGCCCAGCCAGCATCCCTGCCCATCACTGCCCACATTCCCACACTCAGGTCATCACAGCACATGCTCTGCAGGGGCTCGAACATCACCATGTCAGTTTCCATCACAGCTACTTTCCACTTGGGGGACCACATCAGTGATGCATCAGGGATCTCCCCCAGATGAGAGCAGGGAACAGCGTTGAGCCCTGCGCTGCCTGATTTTGCACGGCGTCATAGCCTGACGCCCCAGCCCTGCCTGGGGGACGCAGCAAAGCTGCTCCTCAGCCACCCGCCAGAAGATAGCTCCTCAGCTAACGCACTGTTTATAGGAAGGCTAGGACTTCCCAGTGGCCTCAGTAGGCTCCTCTGGGAATTTGGCAGAGGTAAAACCCGCTGGGGATGTTTGCAAGCCCTGGGATGCACGAAGGTGCAGCAGAGAATGAGTTAATGGTGTGAGGCCTTCCCAAGCACTTCTTGGCAGGCTGGGGAGGGCTGGGAGATAGGAGGATCGGGCCAGCAACAAAGCGAGATCTGTCTCATTAATTCCTCCAAGCATTCCTCCCTCCGTCACCCAGGAGGAGGAGGCAGCACCCAGCTGACATGGAGCAGCCAGGTCCCTCAGAAGCCCCCCACCCCCCCACCCCTCCTGGTTGGGTGTCAGGAGTTGTGGGGGGAGAGGTGGGGCGGAGATGGGTGCAGCTTCTCCTCCGGGACCGATGGCTCTGGCGTCCCGCAGGGCCCTATATGGACACAGAGCGTCCCCTCTGCCCGCTGTCCCCCTGCCCAGGCGTCCCGAGGGACACCAGCCGGGCACGGTTCACGCCACCGGCTCCTCAACCAGCGCCATCCCAAAGCCAACACCGCGGAGGCGGCCGGCGAAGTCCCCGCATGCCGGACAGGGACTGGGGGGTTACCGAGTGACATCAGGGAGAGGGCGGGGGGCTGCTCGCCCTGATATCCCGCAACCGTGCGATTTCTTCTCCGGGGGTGTCTCCCGCCACAGGGTGTGGAGCAGCTTCTCCGAACCGCAGGGCGGTGATGGGAAGGAGCGGAGCCCCCGCGTCCCCGTCCCTGTCCCCACCCTCCCCGCCGTGCCTGCGCCCCCCGCGCTGCCCTTTCGGGTGTCCACCCCGGGTGGCAGACGGGGTCGCCTGTCAGGCAGTGGCACGCGGCGACGTGCCCCCCACACCCCCCCTTCCCGAGGGTATAGCCCTCGATAAACCCACCAACCCCGCTCCCTCGTTACCCCCAGCCCGCGACCGGCGTCGCCCCGCGTATGGAGGTGCCGGTGGCACTCACATGTCCCAGGAGAGGCGGGGGACGAGGAGCAGGGCGAGAGCGGGCCTGGCTCGGTGCATCCCCTTTGTTCCACTCCCATGGACGGGGAGCAAGCGGGGAGTTTGTGCAGGCTCTTGGCAGCGCCCACCCCGGCTCTCTCCATGGAAACGCGGGAGCCATGTGATTTCGGCAGGAAACCACGGCACAGGCAGCGCCAATGGCGGCCGCACGGCAGGCAGCGCCTCCCTCCCCACCGACACCGCTGTCGCCGACACCGCTGTCACTACCCGGCACAGCGCATCGGCATCTCTCGGGGTTCCGCCAACCCTACGGCGAGCTGGAGCCGGCTGTGCAGGGGGGTGTCCTGGTGGGATCCCCATTCCCAGCCTCGCTCCAGCCCTTGACAGCCTGCCCCTAACAGGAAAGCAATGGCTGGAGACCACCACCCCCCACCCCACCCCCCCATTACCCCTCCCAAGAGCCACTCAGCCTCCAGCTCTTCTTGAAAGACCCAGAGCGTGTTCACAGGCTGGTGACAGCAGGGACAGCATCTCCGGGCAGTGAAGTGACATGACCAAGGCTGTGCAGAGGCAGAACTGGCACCCAAAGAGTCCTGGCTCCTAGCTCTGTGGTACCCAGCACCCCACGCTGCCATCCACTCAACCTTCCAGTCCCAACTGCAGGTGGCAGGAGCCATGCTTAGACTGCTGTGAAGCGGCAAGTCCACCCCGGGAGTGTAAACAAAAGGTGTAGACCCACATTCTCTGTTCCCACAAGCTGGGGAAGGAGTGGAGGAGCACTCGTGTTGTTCCCAGTTACAGGATGGGCAGCCCTGGAGCAAACACAGGCTGTCACTCCAACAGATGCTGCTGTTTCATGGTGCTGGCTTCCTCATGGAGCATCACAGCTGCCCTGGATCCCACCCTTCCCTGTAAGCCCTTGATACCTTGGAGCATCCCCAGAGCTCTGGGAAGAGGGGAGGGAGGAAGGAAATGGGCACCCTGCTCCTTGTTATTCTCCCACGTCCATCATTCTCCTGCCTTGTTCTAGATCATGTTGAACTGACCCAGTTTTAACTGGGACTGATGCCTCTGTGGGCCCAGTGAGACATCCTCCACGTGAAGACGAGCCAGCACAGCACTTGAGCCAGCCCTGCAATGCAAAAGCACTAATTAGACCATCATGACATCTCAGAGCTCACTGGAGTAGGGCCGTATCAGTGACAAGGAAGTCATTGCACCACTGTTACTCTCCCGGGGCTGCACCAAGCAGGAGAGCGTTGCTGCCAAGGATGCCCAGTGAGAAGCAGGGCACCCAGCTCCCAGCCCTTCCCTGGTTATGTGGAAGAAGAAGCAATGCAGAGGTGGGGGAGAGAACAACAGATCCCGCAGCCACCAGGGAAATGCCAAACCAAATGGCTAGCATGGATAGGCAGAGAGGGAGAGTGGATCCACTGACCTAGCTGTTTGATTCATCATTCCAGGTCTCTGAGCCACACAGTCCCTGTCCCACCAGGATAGCCTGGTGTGGTCAGCACGACTGTGCCATGCTGCCATTGCTTGATCCAGCAACCCATGTGGATCAACTGGGAGGGATCAACTGTGGATGCCACCCACATCCTGTGGATGATACCACCACCCTGCCTACCACCAAAAGCTCTCCAAGGGCAGCCAGGTCTTGCTGAGTGGTCAGTGGGTTGAGGTTATGTGGTAGAAGGCAGGAAACCTCTGCTAACATGGCTTAGTAGGTTGTGTGGATGTTCAAAGGACAAGTAGAGGTGCTCTGCTGAGGTCTCAGGACTTTCCCCATACAGGCCCACTGTCAAATTCCCTGCTGGGGCTCCCACTGAAAAATGGTGGGTGGGGGGGAGCAAACTTACCCCATGAAGCACCCAATGGAAGCTCTTGGTGCAGTTGCTTGGGTCATCATCACCAATTCCTCCCGGCAATAGCGACTCTGGGTCAGCACCTTGCCCCACTGACACACCATCTCTACAGGCTCTCTAACAACTTTCCAGACCTGCCATCAGACCAGCAAGGTGGCTATGGGGATTCAGTGCACCATTGCCAGGTGCACTGCCAATCATTGCCAGCCACTGTGGGGCTGGGCAGCAGCTCTATCCCCCTGCAGACATGAGGAGAGGAGACCAGTGGGGCTTCCTCCCCCCTCCTCCCCTCAGCCACACGCTTGTCTGCCCTGCCAGACTGGGCATGTGGAGCTCAACGCTCCCTCTGCCAAGGCTCTCGCTGCCGCACCGCACGGGCTATTCCAGGTCACTGGCAGCTTGCTCGGCACACACCAGCTTTTACAAGCAAAAGCAAGGTCAGGCTCGATGCCCAAGTCTGTGCAGCACACTCTGGCCTGCCTGCTCCCCAAAACCTGTGTTTAAGGAGGGATTGATGCCTACCACAGGCAGGAGTTAACCTTCCCAGCATGGATACAGATATTTCTGGATCCTGTCCACAGGAGAAGGTTTCCCTGCAGTCCCTGTCCAAGCTGGGAAGCTGGGTGCTGGTGCAGGCACAAGTCCGTGAGCACAAGGGCACCCTGGCTGAGCACCAGCCAGCATCAACCAGCACCTCCCAGCACAGCCTGGAGAGCTAGGACCACTCTGAGCACATACCCCTCTCCCTAGCAGCTTTGCCAATGGGATGTGCCAGCTGCCCACATCTGCCTGCCACCATACAGAGGAAGGACTGAGCCATTGGCAGACCCCCGAACTGCGGGTCTCTGTCCAAATTGCTCTTCTCGCCACAGGCTGAGCCTGAAGACACGTATTCCTCTCTCCCCTCTCTCCGGAGGAAAGAAGGCCAGCTCTTGGCTCCAGGCCTGCCTCCCTCCACAGCTGCCCTGGAGCTGCTGCATACTCAGCATTCCTGCTCAGCGCTGAAGCAAGGCAGCAAGCACAGGCTGGAGCTTCAAGCCTTGCGCTGGGACAGCCACACATGCTGAGAACGCTCAGAGACCAGCTGTCACCCTCAGGAGCAGCCGAGGTGGCTCAGCTCAGTAGAGTCTGCCATCATCTCTGTCACAGGCTTGCAGCTGAGAAGTTAACATCCCAGCACTGAGCTCCTCATCCCTCCGGCTGTGCATTTCCGGGGAATGCAACCCAGGAAAAGCTGAGGGAGTCAGGGCGGTGCTGGTGCAGTGTGAGCAATTCAAGCTCCAGCTGACTCACCAGGGCTCTGGCTGTGCTCTGGATCTGGCCAGCAGTGGGGAATGGCTGTGCCAGCAGGTCCTCTGAGCTCTGCTGTGAACCCTTGCCCAGCACGCTTGGGGCCAGCTTGCAGCAGCAGCAGCCTGGGGTGCAGCCCTGACCCAGCCTGTCCTGTTCCATGGGACAGAGCTGCCTGTCCCAGCACTTTGTGTGCCTGTGAGGCCGGGAGAAGGGAGATGAGGATGGCTCTAGAAAGGCCACAAACCTGCTCGACGTTAGCCGGTGCTGGGTGCCAGTCAGCTCGTCCAGATGCACCATTCAGCAAGCAGGCCCTCAAGCCAGGGCTTTGCAGCAAAGCCAGAACATCCGGATGGTGACTTCATTGGCTTCAGTCCCAACATGGGCCAAGAAAGGCCCCATGGGCTAGTCCAGACTTTCTGGTCACCAGGCAGCTGGCCTCTCACTCCTAACTCCCATCTCCACCCCAGGAAGGTGACAGACAAGCAGCATCTCCAACCTCTACCCTGGAACATTCCCTGGGACCATATCACCTCCTGCAACCAGGCAGCCAGCCCTGCCTCACCGCACTGGGAACCATCTCACACACACCCTGGAGAAATCACTCCAAAAATATTCATGATTCACAAGAGTCCTCCAAGCCCCTCGGGGACCATCTGACACTTGGAAAAAAAGCTGAGCTCATGGACAAGCCCAGCAATCAGCTGGGCTCAGCACATGGGGCTGAGGCTGGAACAGCCAGACAGCACCAGCAGCCCAGGGGTTTGGCACAGCACTGGGTAGAGTTCAGCCCATCGAGTCATCTGGGGCAGGAAGACCTTGACTCAAAGGTATTTGCAACTGTGGCAGGGCTGTTTGCAAATGTATGCAAATATGGCACTGCCCGATCGGTGCAGGGGACCCCCTGCTTCCCTTGATCTGCTCTGCGGGGGTCCTGAGCACCCCAGATTCACGTGCCAGCCACATGCCACCTCCCTGCCTGAGCATAGCAGTTTCCCCAGTGAGAACCAGTAGCCTGTCCTCAAGAGAGGGTCCCCATCTGAGCTACAGTGAGGGCAGCATTGCTGGACCTTCTCTGGAGGAAGAACAGACACTGCCAGCATACCCTGGCCACCTCCAGCTCCTGCTACCCTTCCAATGCTCCCAGCCCTTGCTTTCTGCTCCTTCTTCCCCATGTGAAAGTGCTCCCTGCAGCGAGCACCAGCCTTCAGCAAAGGATCCCTCCCCTCCAACAACAACAACAACAATGAAAATGCTGGGATGGGGATTAAGGAAATGAAACCAGCTGCACCGCAGGGTAAGCAAGGGTAGGAAATGGCTGTCATCATTCTGTCCCCGCTGGCCTGCAGCTCTCCCAGCCCGGATCCCATGCAAGGCATGTATAAACCTAAGGGCAAATCACGTGCCGGAGCACGCACTGGACAAACAGGAGGTTTCCAAGTGATCCCTGCTCATGGGAAGGGAGCACTCGCTGACCCTCTGTAAACCCCAGCCTGGCACTTCCATATTCACTCCGTCCCTGCAGAAGATGCAGGGAGACCTCCTGACACCACAAGCCACACTCACCTTCTGAAACTGGCACCACAAGATGGCATCTCAGGAGCTTTGCCCTCATGCCACACCTCTTCTGCCTGTCCTAGTCCAAATTGGTCCTCACTGGGAAGGGCATCCCATGAGGAAAGTGCTGACAGACCAACAGGTTGCCAAGGGGGTAGAACTGGCTGCTTAAAGCCCTTTGTGTGGTGGGGGAGCAGACAGGGGACATGTCAATAGCACAGATTCTGCTGCATCCCCTCCACCCAAGCCAAACTCCCCTGAGCCTTAGTATGGGGCAGGAGTGGATTCTGGCCAAGCCCCTCCTCAAATGCCTCCAGCACGTGTGATGCCACTGGCCCCAGGCTATGGCTCCAGCCAGTCTCTCCTGTATCTGTCACATGCCCTGGCGCGCTGGGGCCAGCTCTGTTTACATGTGCAAGTCTCATATTCTCCTGCTGGGGATGAGTCAGGCTTCCCTCCGACACCCCAGTGTCAGGACCCAGCACTGCCGCGTCACCAGCTGGCGTTTGCCTCCTGCCCGACCCAAAGCGGGTGGATACCAGGCTGGGAAACGGCTGGCAAAGGGCTCGCACAGCCCCTGATTTCCATCCCTGCTCAGAGCCATCTGCAGCGGCACCGAAGGCGCTGGAGGCTGGAGCTCGCTGCCAGGAAGCACTCCCTGGCTCAGCTCCACCAAAGCTAGCTTCCTTCCCCTCCACCCCACCGGCACGTTGTGGCTCAGCGTGGGGACAGGTTGAACCCTAAGCAAGCCCCTGGTCCACTCTGGAATGTCTAGCATGGGTGGGATGGGCAAGGTGCTGCTGAGGAGTCCCCATGTCTACAAGTCTTGGGGTGCCAGGGTATCTCCTGGGGTACCAGCTCCCAGGAGAGATGAAAGATTCCAGGATCTGGGACAACCAGAGGCAGGGGCTGGAGCTCAAAGGAGAAACCAACCCTCCTCCTGGCTGTGCATCTCCCAGAGATGCTGAGCTGGTGCTGGACTGGTGGGGTGGAAAGATGGGTACCAGTCACTCACCACCACCCTGCCCATGCACAGCAGTTTCCCCAGTGAGAACCAGTGATCTGTCCCCTCAAGAGGGTCCCCAGACAAGCTGCAGTGAGAGCAGCATTGCCAGACCTTCTCTGGGGGGACAACAGACAACCCAATAGTACCCTGGCCACCTCCAGCTCCCCCTGCCCTTCAGTGCTCTCAGCCCTTGCTTTCTGCTCCTTCTTCCCCACTGTTCCCCGTAATCAGATGAGCTCTCCCTTTCCCTCTGCTTTCAACTTTCCCAGGGTAGAAAAAGAGCATCGAGGCTCCTTTTCAGGTCCCTCCCCATCTACAGCCCCCTCGCTGTGACCAGGGCTGGGAGTGGTCTGGCTCCACACAAGCACAATAACAAGAAGCGTGCTGGAGCCGCTAGAAAGGGGCGATGTTCCTGGATGGTCTCAGCCCTGACACCACTGGCTCTGCTTTAAAGAGAAACTTTATCCTGGAATAACAAACAAGAGGAGCCAAGTTCCTCCCCAGCGTCACTTCCCTGGCTCCAGGCAGAGGGACACAGGGGGAAAGCTCATTGAAATGAGCCAGGATCCTTGTCCTTGCCATCTCTGGGTGTCGATACATTCCTTAGAACCAACAACAGGGGGAAGGATGCTCCAGAGGGCCAAGGCCAAGACCTGAGTGGACATGCTGGCCATGCCATTCTGTATCCCTGGCAAAGACTACAATAAACCTGGAGAGGATGGGATGGGGACCTACTGGTCTCCAGGGCCATCCCTTAAGTCCCTCTGCCACTCACCACATTGGCACAGATGGGTTTGGGTACTGGCATGCTGGGGACCAAGGGGACAACTGCTTTAGCAGCCCTATCTCGCAGGAGCAGCAGGAATGTGTGCCCTGGGCACCATACCCCCACCTGCCATCCCCACAGCCCCCCTGCATGCTCACAGCACCGGCTGGGCAGGGCAAGAGCTCGGCATGGTGCCAGCTCTGGGTGCAGCCTCCCGGAACTTGTTCTGCGAGAGCTGGAAATTCAGGCCCAGCCAGTGTCGGGGGCCGGGCAGGGAGAAGCTGACCTGCATCAAACCCCCAGAAGGACCCTCTGAAGCAGGACGGCGTTCTAAAACCAAGGACCCACTCTGGAAGAGTCACCCCTTTTGTGGGCACTGCTGGGGTCAAAGACACAAGCTTGGGCCCAGATGTGGGAGGAAGGGCGAGCACCTTGCTGCAACCCACCCATGAAATGCCAAGTTCAGGTGACAGCATGGCTTGCACTGCTCCAAAATGGGTGGGGTGTTTTGGAAGATCCACATGTGTGGCTGTGCCAAGGCCCCAGGGCATGAAGCTTTTCGGGCACAGGGAGCATGTGATGGGCACATCAATATGAGAGGTGTATTTGCAGGACACACGGAGCATCTCTGCATCACCCTGGCTGGGTGACCTACCTGTGCACCTGCATGGACACTGATGCTCAGGAGAGGCATCCCGCAGTGCTTGTCACCAGGGAGGACACAGCCCAGCCTGGGCTGACAGGACACTAAGGTGCCCTTCCTGCCAGATGAGAAGGCAGGGACAATTTAGCAGAGTTAAGCTGCAGGAGATGACAACGATGTGGAGAAGGTTTCTGAGGTGTCTGTCCAATTTCCACTTACCTAAGGAGCAGCAGTAGCACCTCTGGAGACTCTCGGCTTCAATTAAATTTCATCTCATAAAAACGAAACCAGTGAAGTGCTGCAGTTTTCTTCCCCAAGATGGATTTCCCCCAAACCATTTATTAGGTATTTGGGTAAAATCTGTGCAAAGCTGGTAAAGTCACCACCTCCATGGTGCCTCCCAGTAGACCAGGGGGGCTTCCAGAGGAAGTACCAGGCAGGATTCAACCATCTAAATGGGGAAAGAAAGAACAAGGAGGGAATCATCAGCATCTAAAGCCCTCAAGACCTTCTCTCCCTACTGAGAGACAATAATGCCAGCGTCTGCCCTTTGCAAGAGTGGCTATGGGAGACAACACAGCTCAAGGGATACTTGCCAGGGGCATGGGTTGCTGGTCCCCATGGAGATAAAGGCTGCAGCAAGCTCCAAGTACCAAACCAAACCCAGGTCACTTGTGGAGCTTTCCCAGCTCTCGCCAAGGGGAGCTGGGAGCAGCAGGCCAGGCAGCAGTGGGTTAAAAGCGTGAGGTGGGACTCAGTGAGCTGCTTCCTCCCGGCTAACAATAATAGAGCAGAGAGAGAAGGGATGGAGGGGGCTCTGCAGGGCCAGATAGAGTCAGAGCAATCCTGCGGTGGGGCTGGAGGAAACCTCAGCACATTATCTGCTGGCCCCACTCGGCTCCCTTGGCAGCCCTTGTGCCACAGGGACTGACAAGTGCTCCCCTCCAACCTGCATTTCACAGGCACCCAGGCTGGGTCCTGGTACTTTGGTGGCAGCCCTGGGTTCCAGCACCCTCCCAGCAGTGCACCCTGCAGAGAGCTCCCAAACCATCCAGCCTTCCCAGTATCAGTCTATTCCACTGCTGGTGGATCTGCGAATGGTCACCAGGACTCTAAGCCACAGGATCACAGTGCCACCCAGCACAGAGATGACCCCACCATGACCATCCTGCTGCCCTGTCCCCACGTACCACAGACAGTGTCCGCACCTTGGCAGAACAAAGGGCAGTTCTGGCTAGAAGACTCCTACCGAGGGGTTCTCCAGGTCCTGGCTGAGGTCACTGCTGCTCTGGTTGCCTCTGCTCCTGATTCTTCCCTGGTCTGCTGCACCTGGAGCTGCTGCAGCCACCCACGCTGGCCACTCTGGCTGGTGTCCCAGCACTCACTTCCTCGTGTGCCGGCTGGCTGTGATCTGCCTCCTGCTCCACCTCCACAGCTCCAGCTGTGGTCCAGGAACAGCCCTTTTCCGTTCCCAGTCTCCTTTTTTGACCCTCTTCTCCTGAAGCAGGCTTTGCCTTTTCCCGGGGCTCTTCGTGCTGCTGTTTGCCCCACTTGGGGATGGGAGGTTGCCTCTCAAAAAGGGTCTTTGCCCTGATCCTGGCAGGTCCTGCCAGGACTCACCTTATCCTTCCCACTCCTGTCCTGACCCATGCACCTGCCTGACCCTAGCTCTCAGTGCAACAAGTTTTTGCTGGTGGCTATTGGTCTGAAAGAAGGCAGCTGATGGAAGACCCTGGAAAATAGGGATCTTTCTCCCTACTGAAGTCAACCCCTGGAGCCAGGAGAGCTTCTGGTCTCTCCCAAGCTGAGGTATGTTTGCCCTGAGATGCTGCTAAGGCTACTCAGGTGCTGGTGAAGACAATCTGAGATGCTCTGGGTGAAAACCTCCTCATCCATGATCCCTGGAAGTCTCCAGACATGTGAAGGGTCCCCGAGGGGTTATCCAGTTTTTCCTGCTGCTGGACTCTGCAGCCTCCTGTGGAAGTGTGCTGGTCCCATTGGCACCCCAGCTTCAGAACAGAGATGGATCAGCTGCTAAAAGCAGATGGACTCTTAAATCATCCCTGCTCCAGCCCAGCTTGCCTGTACTCCCAAGTAGCTGCTAGATGGCCAGGTGGAGATGGCATTTCAAGAGCTTCTTGAGGCACTGTCGTAAAGCCTGGTGATAGGACAGAGAGCATGGCATCCCAGGCTGTGTGCTGCCATCACTGTGGGTACAGGAGGTGCTGAGGTCTGACACCGCCCAGAAGCAGGAGATAAGCTTGGCACAAAGAGCAAAGCCGGCAAAAGGGAGCAAACAAGGCAGGAAACATCAGGCAGGAGAGGAAACAGGGAGATAATCAGCGGTGTGAGCACAACACCCGGAACTCATGCAAAGGAAAAGCTGACGCCACTTGGCAAGCATTTGAACAACCTGCTCCTCTGGCCCCTCACTGAGGCTTCTTTGAGGAATACATAATGTGAAGCACCTTAAAGTGCTTAGGTCTCCCTGGCCACCCAGTTACCACAGCCAGCACAATGCCTGTCAGCTTAGCTCCAGCACATGCTCCCTGCAATAAGCTTTGTCTCACAGGTCTCAGGGTGGGCTACTGGAGAGCAGCTGGCCTCACTGGTGATGGAAGAACATTCACCAAGGGTGATTCTCAGTTGCAGAGATACAAGATGGGTTTGTCCTGTCCTCCTGTCGGCTTGAAATACAGGATCGACTGACCTGCTGCTACTTGGCTCTGCAGGACAATTAACCTGTTGTCTCAGCTTGGGAAGGAATGACCATGGCACTGGGCTTCCAGTGGGCTAATGTTCATAGTGCCTCAACATCCAGCAAACCTTCAAGATTTCTTCTCATCCTCAGCAGCTGAGCTTGTAGTAACACCAGAGTGGACTTCACCTGGAGAGCTTCCCATTCCTCCTCCTCTGGCATCGAGGACTACCCACATCCTCAGTGACCTGCCCATATTGTGATGTCCCAGTTCCCAGGGACATCCCAAAGATGGTAGTGTCCCATCATCCCAGCTTTCAGCAGTCCCCACATTCCCAGGAAAGCAGCTGCATCCATCTCATTGGGCTGGCAATGGTCCTGGGGTGCTACTAGGTGCCTGCAAGCAGCAGTGGAATCCCTGGCATAGCTCATCTCCCAGGATCCAGTCCATGACATGGGACAAAAGGGAGAAACATGGAGAGATATGGGCATGGAGCCAGACTACAGTGACTGGCCAGACTCCAGCTGGCTTGTATGGAGCAACTGGGGCAGAAGAACCTCTGCCAAGGGGCAGGACAGGTGCTCACTAAAGGCTTGGCTATGTCTCTGAGCCAGCACTGGGCTGAGCATAGACCTACAGCTGCAAGAGCAGGCCCTTCACCCACACTCCTGTTGCTCAGCCAGTCCTCCCAAGAGACTGAGAATCTCAGAAACATTTTGGTTGGAAGAGACCTTTAAGCTCATTGAGTCCAGCTGTTAACTTGGCACTTTCGGGTCACCACAAAAACCACGTTCTTCAGCACCTCATCTCCACAGCTTTGAAACCCCTCCAGGGATCATAGATTCCACCACTGCCCTGGGCAGCCTGGGCCAGGCCTTGACAACCCTTACAGGGAAGAAATTGTTCCTCCAGCCATGGGCACCCTGTCCCCTAGCCCAGGTTGGAGCCCAGGTTGCAGATGTTCCCTGCTGTGTCCCCTTTCACAGCTTCTCCAATGTCTCAGATACCAAAGCCACTGATTTGACAATAACTGGAGCTGTTGAAAAAGAAAAACTCACTGGTGCCTCTTGCTCACAGGGCTGTGAGTGCCAAGGGCTTGTTGAGTCACAGATCACTTTGGTGGGGCAGAGATGCGACCCCAGGCCAGGAGTCTGCCCTGATCCTCTTTCTGCTGAGGGGGTGGTGGTGAAGCTTTGATGGGAGGGACAGCAGCATTTCTGCTCCTGGGTGGGAACTGGGAGGGCTCCAGTGCAGAGCAGTGGCATGGCCTCAAGAATTCCAGCAAAGCTGGTGCTGCCAGGCAAGCCCCATCTCCAGGGAGACATATAGCCCAAAAAATGGCCAGACCCAGAGGGACAGAGGTGCTCCAGCTGAGAAAGAGGAGGTGGTGACCCCTGAGGAAAGGAGCAATGGGTTTACCTCTCCTGCAAGCCAGGCTGCTCTGCCCACCTGTGACTAAGTTTGGTTTTGAAGGAGCCCTGGCTCCTTTTCCCCATGCTCCCTAAAGAGAAGATCATTCCAGAAGGGGAAGAACCTTCCTGAGAAAACCCAGCACCATCCCAAAGTCCTTTTCTTTGGGAGTGTTACCACATCCTGGGCAAATTCATGCAGTCAAGGTCTGTCCAGCCCTCCTTATTAAGGTTCTCAGCTTCTCCATCCCACTGATGTGCAATTCCCATGCTGTGCTCCTCCATGGGACCAGTCTTGGTATCATCCACGGGTACCGTGCCCAGCTGGGGCTCCACTCTGGGAAAAGTTGCCTGCCTGGCACTGTAGAACTGAACTGTGGTCCTTGGTCATCCCATTCCAGCCCCAAGGCTGCTCCCAAAGACACCACTTCCAGCACAAAGTCCCCCTCCAAAAAACCTGTAGCAAAGACAGCATGCTTTGAGTGGAAACACAGCAGAAAACAGGCAGACCTTCTGTGAGGCCAGTTTTTTTTTGGCAGGACCAGCTCCACACTGAGGCAGAGACAGTCTCAGCAGGTCACTGCAGCTGGGAGAAGGCACAGGTACTAATTGACTCTTTATTAATTAGCAATATGAAGGCAGGGATCGCAGGCTGCCCTGCAAGCCCGGCAGATTTCCAAGTAGGTCCCTCGCAGACCACTAAGGACCAAGCATCATGGTGCTCCAGAAGAGTCCCCTGGCACTGTGGGGTCCCTTGCCGGGATACAGGGTGGTCACCAAGGAATAGCTTTACCTTGCCAGTTGAGCAGAGCCCCACTGTGCTTCTCAGAGAGGATGGGCAGTACAGAGAGCAGCCCCCGCACGCTGGTGTCCACAGTCAGGTCAGCCTGCAGCAGGCACCAACAAGAAGGGCTGAGACACCACTGCCATTCCTGGCCATTCCCCAGCACTGGGACAAGACCACTACATGGGAAGGTGGTTGGGTATCTGCATGCTCACCAATGGCTTGGATGGAGGGGACTTGGGCTGGGAAGCCAGCTCCAGGTTTAACCCAGTGGAAAACAACAAGAGAGGTCTGCTACAGGTGGGATGCTACATGCAGACTTCTCAAAGGGACCACCCCCACCCCAAAACAGGGTTCCTGCAGGATGAGAGGAGCCTGGCCTCAAGGGATGGGCCTGCAGCTCTATGAGGAAAGGGATGGAGGGTGGGATGGTGCTGCTCTTGTCTTCCCTGCTCTGTCAGATTCAGGTTCTCTGCAGATCTCTAGGCTGCCCAAAGCCCTTTCCCCCCCATTAAAAGGCCTCCCTGGATACATATTATTTCCCAGACCCAAGACAGACACAGGCAACTTGCAGCCCAAGATGAGCCATCTCAGACACCTGAGGCACCTCCTGTGCCAGCATGTGGACTTAAGTCCCAGCCACAGGTTCCCTCCTCCACCTGCTCAGCTGGAACCCACCTCCTGACCGCCCATGTCGGTTTTCACCCATCCAGGGTGAAGTGCCACGCAGAGGATCCCGGCTTCCCTGTAGGTCAGAGCCTGGCACTTGGTGAGCATGTTAAGGGCAGCCTGGGGTAGGGAAGGAAGCATCAGTCATGGGCAGGAGAAAACTCTGGGCACCCAACTCCCCTCCCATTGCTGCCTCATAGAGAGGGATAAAAAGCAATGCAAGATCTTCAAGAGATAGTGACGGTGTCCCTTAGGTGGGCAGCAGCTGGGCATGGAGTTGCTCAGGGAGACTGGGCAATGATCAGCACAGATCAGTCCCTCCATCTCATGATCTCAAGGTGCTTCCCCAAGATCAGTCCTGGGAAGGGGCAGTTCAGACTCCCACCAAGCTCACAAGTACCGGCAGCTCCCAGGTCTCCATACCTTGCTGCAGCGATAAGGGATGACAGGCTGGAAGAAAGACTCAGTTGTTTTCTCGATGGACCCCATGACAGTAGAGATGTTGACAATGGCTGCCTTGCTACAACTCAGTCCCTTTTCTGTACTCTCCCGAGCAGCCTTCTTCAACAGGGGCAGGAATGCCTGGGGAGAGATAACCTTATGGGACACCTGTGCCTCAAGCCAGACCCACCTTCAGCAACTACAGCCCAGCCTGCTGACAGCAGGGAGAAGGAAGGACAGTGGGAAGCCAACAGAGCTTTGGGTGTTTTGATGCAGTGTCCCTGACCACTCCCAGTTAGACCAGCACACTGTAGCTCTGGGTTACAGTGCTGGAAGCAGTGCTTGGGTTCTGTTCCTTCCCACAGCCCTAGGAAACTTGGCAAAGCCCTCTGAGATCTCTACCATGATTATGGACAGCCTGGGCTACCCTCAAGCTGGGCCAGATTGCCCCTCCGTGGTGCACTCCAGCCCCAGAGCTTCATCCATACCTGGGCCATCAGCAATGGCCCCACTGTATTGGTCTTGTAAGACCTTATCATCTCTTCAGCATCCACCGTCTCCAGTGACGCCGTTGGGCTGTAGAGGCCAGCGTTGTTTATCAGCAGGTTCAAGCCCATGCCGTTCAGCTTCCCCTCCACCACCTTTGCAGCATCAGTAATAGCAGAGGGATTTGCAACATCTGCAAGTAGGAAGAGAAGAGGGTTGCAGAGCCATGGGGTCCACCTGGGGAGGAGGTGGAGAGTAAGGTCACAGAATCAGAACCATCTAGGTTGGAAAAGACCTTCAAAATCATCGAGTACAACCAATAACCCTACTCTACATGTCCACTGATAAACCATGTCCCTCAGTACCATATCTACACGACTTTTAAACACAGCCAGGATCCTGAAGAACAGATCTGCAGCCTGCCCTGTGTGGTCTTCCAACTGTGGGCGCCAGATGGTGCTGTGCAACCAGCTCAGAGAGCCCCACGCCCACAAGCCCCAGATTAGCCCAAAACGGTCCCCTCCACCGTGCAGCGTGCCCCACTATCAGCGGTTGAAGGACCCTGCCCTGCGGCAGCCCCCCGGCCAAAGCCATGCTGGGGACAGTCCCATGGAGGCAAAGCGCTGCTGGAACTCCTAGGCTGTGTCAGGAACCCGCAGGCACCGCCTCCTGTCAGTGGTTAAAGTCCATGCTTGATCAAAATCTGGAGGACCCAGGGCAGTCTCGTGGGGGGGTCTCCGCAGGGTCCTGCAACTCCCATTCAAGCTCCACAGGAGCTGCCTTCCTCCTGGGACAGGGGAACAAGGCAGCTCTCCTGCATGGCAGAGCAAGAACATGGCCACTCAGCTGGGGGAGCTGGAATCCATACAGGATGGGTCTCAAGAACATTCTGGTCCTGTGGCCATGGAGCAGGGGATGGAATAGGTATGGAGAAGCTGGTCTTTTAGCAGCAGAACTTGAAGCAGCTTTGAAGAATTGTAACCACAAAGGCGGGGCGGGGGGGGGGGGAAGGGAGAAATGGGGCAAGTGTAGCCAGCAACCACAAATTTACCAGCTCCAAGGCAGAGGTCACCTACCCAGCTTCACAAGAACAAGGTTTGGGTGTCTGGATGCCAGATCTCTCAGCTCCTACAAAAAGAGATGTGGAAACAATCAGTGTGAGGCAGAAGCGATGCCACACATCACACCTTGGCACCAGCAGTGTTCCACCCTGAGAGAAGTATCTTCCAGATGTTATTCAGCATTTGTGAATGAGTAGACTAGGGACATGTCCAGGTTTTTGGGCTTCTAGGTTCCATAAAGCAACATGCATGTGCTCAGAGCACAACATGACCACAAATGCAGGACACTGTGTCTGCTTTCCAAAAGAGTCTATTTGGACAAGCCAGACAGAGCCACAGCAAAGGATGAGAGCAAACTGTTAAGGACCAGCTCACCCAGGAAATTATACAAACTGTCCCAGGATACAACCAGAAGCATCTCCCAGAGGATGTTGAAAGTGAGATGGAGGAGAAGCCTTCTTCAACTACAGCAAGTTTTACACAACAGAAACCAAAACACCATGTTCAGTGCATACAAAAATGTTTAGTTTTCGAACTAAAACCTCTTACAAACAAGCCCACAGAGAATACTACAGGACAAATGCAAGTTCATGGCTTCTTGTGAAGGGATCCACCCTACCAACACGGAGCAGGAGAGCTGGTGGCACTGGCTGCAGTCCACCTGCAGTTATCGCTGGGCTTCCCTACCAGGCCCCATGTTCCCACATTCTCTCTGGGCACCAGAAATGATGGGGGGGGGGGGGGGGGAATACAAAAAAATGGTTTGAAATGCCAAAAAAACATTTTTCCTCTCT
>JAOEGS010014695.1:0-16780 GCA_025447755.1 Corythornis vintsioides | reverse complement strand
GATGATCATTGCAGGGGCGCGGTCCCCACGCCGCGTACGGTGTGATCCCCAACAACGGGGTAGGGGGAGAGAGGGGGGGAGGGGGGGGGGGGGGGAATACATCAAAATGGTTTGCAATGACCAACAGACATTTTTCCTCTCCTAAGAGGTTTGCCTAGCTGTTAACCTCAACAGCCTTGCACCATCCCAGAACAAGTCCAGACTCATCCAGCCACAAAGGGACAGGAGTGATGTAGCTCCCAGGGTGGCAACAGCCTGACACAAGGTTACCCAACCCTCCGCCTCCCATGGTCATGGACTTCAGCAGCAACAACCTGAAGATACTGCCCTCAATCTGCCACAGCTGGACAAGGCTTAGAGAAGTATCCATGGCTCAAGAACAATGTACATGGGACCACCTTGGTGGGAAACCAGAACCATTCATCCACTCTTCAGCTCAGTTTCTTCTAATTAACTGCAATGTCTGAAGTTAGCAGCAGATTTCCAGACAGTCTCTGCTTCCAGCAGTGACAATGCTGTGTTTAAAGTTACTACCATAGACTGATGGGTGCAGAGACATTCTTGTTTATCCTTGCTCCTGTGCAGACCAAGTTCACTGCTCAATCTTGTGCCTCACATTGGGGTGCAGTGAGTAAGAGGTGGCACATGAGGGTAGAATCAGCCAGGACAGGTGACCCCAAACTGACCAGCATGGGATTCCATTCCATGTACATCATGGTTGGTATAAAGCCGGGAGGTCACCATGGTTAAGCCTCTTCTTCAGTAGCTGGTGTCTGAGGAAGACTCTATCCTTTCCACCTTTGATCCTGGGCTGTGTGTTTCTGTATCTGGTTCCTGTCTGCCACAGAGTCCAGTCTGGGACTTCTCCAGTGCCTGCCCACAGGGTCAGTGGTGACCACCAGGGGAATTTTATCCTGTTTTTGTATATATTTGACAATTTTTGTATTAGCATTACCTTTTTATTTTTATTTTTACTGTTTCATTAAAGCTGTTATACTTTTCTTTCCCAATCCATCAGTCTCTGTCCTTTATTTCTTTTTTTCTTCACTTTGGGAAGGAAGTAGAGTTACTAAAAAGCATTTGTCTCTCATCTAGTGACCAGGCCAGCCTCAACCCCTGAAAAGTGGGAAGCAGAAGAAGGAGGCACCCACAGCTCTACTGGCCACCAATTAACAAGCCCCCTGGATTTTAGAGTCCAGTAACACATCACAGAACTGGCCAGGGCAGCATGGCTGCAACTCGCTGCAACTCACACCAGCTCCGCCAGCCACAGCCGCTGAGATCAGCCCTGCCCAGAACCAACTCTGTACTAGTCGGCATCGTGCCCGTGGTCAAAGCCTTGACACGGGCCAGGGCAGCCTCCAATAGCGTGGCAGTGCAGCGGGAAGGGTGGCCCAGCTCATTCTGCACCCAAAGCACTGCGGTCCTTCAGACCTTACCACCAAGCAGAGCACGGTGCAAACCCAACATCCCCTACACCCGCGATGCTATTCTCTCAGCGGTCGAGCCCGTAACGAACAACCCCCGCCTGCACCCATGGGTGCTGCCGAGACCCCCAAGCCCTCCCGTCCGCACCGCGCCGACCTGAGCCCTCGACCCTTCGGGATCCCGGCAGGCCGCGAAGATCCAGGCTGGGGGTGCCGGGGCTCCCAACAGCTGCTTCACCAGCTCCAGCCCGATGCCGCGGTTGGAGCCGGTCAGCAGCACAGTTCGAACCCTCCCCGCCGCCATCGCCGCCTGCCTCGGGGCTCTACGTGAGGCGGGGGGTGGAATGGAGGGAGGTGGGACCGGCCCGGCACCGCCTCCCCGGGCTGGCCGTGTTAGGGGTTGATCCCGCAGGGAGCAGCGACGGCTCCCGGATGGGTATTGGAAGGGTGGGTGGAGAAGTACCCCCCCCTCTCTTCCTAAAACTGGTGTTTAGGGAAGAAGACTTACAACATTTCTATGAGGGTGTCTTCAACACAGCAGTGTGATATTGTAGGTGGGCGGGTGAAGAAATCTCAGAATCCCACGTGCTACTGGGGAGAATTAAATCCTTCCCAGGTGGTTTTATTGCCTGCTCAGAACTGCAACTAATTTGGCTGATGAGGATCAGATGTAATAAAGTGGTTAAGGAGGCTATAGGAGAGAGGGTTTTTGTTGTTTTAGTCAAGTTGCACTAGGGGAGGTTTAGGTTGGACCTGAGGAACAATTTCTGCCCTGCAAGGGAATATATAATAGTGGGAAAGCAAAGCTGTCCTGCTTGAGGGCTCTGAGGCTATTGAGTTGAAGAAGAAAAAATAACTTAGCCACCTTCCCCCAGAGAGCAGCAGAAGAGAGGTCGTTTGGGATCTGTAGTGTCCCCATGTGTTCTGGCAATATGGCTTCATTGGTCAACTGCCAGTGCTGCCAGCGGTCAACTCATCTGTGTCACATCTACAAGTCTAAGGCAGAGCTATTGAATCATAGAATTGTTTTGGTTGGAAACGACCTTTAGGATCATCAAGTCCAACCATTGACCCAACACTGCTAGGTCACCACTAACCCATGTCCCTCAGCACCACATCTCCATGACCAAGAAACCCCTCCAGTGATGGGGAGTCCACCACTGCCCTGGTTAGCTATGCCTTCAGAAATGCTCTGGTTTGAGGAAACCTCTGGTTGAGAGGCTTTTATTTGTTGCTGGGAAAGAGCTAAACTATGAAAAATGGCCAGGAGAAGCCTTTCTCTGGATCTCCTCACCTTGCCTGGAAGCTGCAATGCTCTCACTTGCAGTCCCTGAATGATCCTTTCACTCTGGTGTGTACCTAGTTCTCTCCAGCCAAAAAGAAAGTGAGTCATGGAGGGTAGATGTGATCTGCCCAGCTCCAAACAGTTACAGGGTGGAAGAGGTAAGACTGTGTCTTGGACAGCTGGCTCTGAGTCCTCCTGGTGTGGTGAGATGGAAAGCATTCATATGTGAAATGTAGGTGACTGTACAGAAGAACCTTAATGGTCAACTTAAGGTTTAGACTGTGCAAGAACTTTTCAGAGTAAAAGAACCTTCTTAGGAGCTGGTCCAAGGTCCCTTCAGAGGCTTGGGGACAGCAGCAGCACTTGTGAAGAGGCTGTGTGTGAGCCAGGCAAGGCTGGTTGCTTCCTTCTCTGCCTCCTCATGCCAGGCTGGACTCTGATTCCTGGAGAAGCAGCATTTGTTTAAACTCTAATAATCAACAGTATAACATGGGGCCTCAGAGCAAAGTCAACATTATAAAGTTACAGCTCCAAAACAGTGGAAGGCTACAGAAATGTAGTGACACAGCAAAAACAGGATGCTTGAGAGGTTATTTTTTTTATTTCCAATGCTGTCCAGATCAGAGGGGCTGTGCAGGTTTCTAACAGACTGCAAGGGAAGACCTCATTCTCCACCTAGAAGAAGGAAACCATAGAAGTGTGTTTTGTGGAGCAGAGCTACTGAGCAAATGTCATATGTTGGCAAGTATAGTTGTGGTCTGTGCTCACTGAAAAGTAAAAATATATAAAAGGTGATAGAAGAGATTCTCAGAGCCTGATGCCAGCCTGGTAAGACTTGAGGGGCCCGAGTGCCCCTGAATGCCTGCCTGCTGGGCCCCTGAGGACAGGAAGAGTGATTTCCCCTTCTGTGTTTCAGTGGGATTCTTCAGAGCTCTTACCTGAGCCTGGCACTGCTCAGTAGTGTTCTTAGTGACCACAGGGATGGTGGTTATGTGTTACAGATGACCTGACATGAGCCTGAGAGAACCTGCAGGAGAGCTGCAGGGCAGTCTTAGAAGTCATACCAGTTGGGTAAAGAAAGTCTGTTCTCCATGTCCTCGAACAAGGAAAGGAGATGAGAGATGGTCCTCAGTGAGGGAGTCAGCTTTGTCAGAGTTAGGATTGGGAAGCCCTAGAGCAGACTGAGGAGACCTCTCATGTGCTCCCAAGCCATGGAGGTCTTGATTGTCTGAGTTTCCTAACAGACCTCTCAAGGACATTGCATATTCTGCTTTGGAAAGCAGCAGCTTTGAGAGACCTTCTCAAGTCTCTCCATGACTGGAAGATGCAAAGGGAATGTAGTGTCATCTTCTCATTTCCAGATTGGATTTTATGCTTCCCCTTGAGAAAGAAGCCCTGGAATGTCTCCCTGTTGGACCTCTGAAAGCCATAGAAGACAGGGAAAAGAAAAAGGAGAAAGAAGAGAGTGATAAGCAAATTGAGACTAATGGTCATGTCACATCAGACTTGTGAGACAGCAGAGTGTGTGGGCACAGGTGCTTGTGTGGGGGTGTTCCTTTAGTCCTCAGCAGTAGGTGGTTGAAGACAAAGACAAGATGTGGTGCCCTGGGGGGAAGGCTGCATGTTTTCTGCCTCTCTGTACACAGAAAAAACTCTAGTTACCCATTATGGAAGAAGACTTAATGGAAACCCACTTTCCTCCAGGGCTCTGCTTTATATTGAAAACCGCTCCTTCATCTTAGGAAGCTCTGCCTTGAGCTGCCAAGGGTAGAGGTGTCTGTCACTCCCACTTCTTTCTGGCAGAGGATGGCAAGCACAAGCAAACTCTCCATATCTAACTGTACTTTTCGTTTTCAGAAAAGAAAAGAGGACCTTCCCATCACACCAGGAAACCAGTCTATGGGTCAGGGTCTGGATCAGCTCTGTAATATCACAGCACTGGACAGCAGATGACTCTCTGGGATTCAAGGGAAAGGGCTGGAAACCTGGACTTTCGGGAGAACAGAGCACAAGTGAATTTGATGGAGAAGTCCACAAACATGGTCCTGAGCCCTCCTGGGGATACAAGGTGCCTTCATCTCTGTGTCTTCTATGCCCCCATTAAATGTCATCTCCACCTTTCCTCTGGGTGGCTGTGCTTCCTCTTCCAAGCCAGTGTGCAGAGCTAGGATGGGCACTCAGTGCTGTGTACATCTCCATGGGGCACATGTGGCTCTGGGGGCTCCAAGCTGAGCAGAGACACCCACAGGAGCTATGTGACTCAGCATGAGTCTGATGGAATGGGTTCAAAGACCCAATGGACACATGGGGTCCATGCAGGTCTTGGGGACACCAGTGCTCACCCATCTAGTGGTGCATGGAATGAGGATGTGGAGGACATTAGTGGGATGGTACCCAGGAGGTTGTGGGCTACCTGGGATATGGAGCAGGAGTCTCTGACCCTCACCATGTCCTACCCTCTTCACCAGTGCTGAGCCCAACCTGTGCTGGAGCCAGAAACGAGGCTCTGAGCAGCAGTGTCCTAGTCCGTATGTAGCCACCTTAATAAAAGAGCCAGGTTGTGTTGGCCGGGCAGTGCCAGGTGCCCCGTGCCAGGAGAGTGGATGGTGCAGTCGCTCTCCTCCCCACGGTCCCGACGGGTGGCAGGGCTGCTCCTGCTGTGATCGTATAGTGGTCAGTACTCTGCGTTGTGGCCGCAGCAACCTCGGTTCGAATCCGAGTCACAGCAGCACTTTTGCCAACAGCCAGAGGTGCTCGAAGAGGCCACATCAAAGGTGGGGGGCGGGGGGGGGGAGGGTGTGTATCTACGAGGAGGTGGGTTTGCAAAGATGCCATGACCTAGGAAGAGGCTGCAGGCTCTGATGTCCTCTCTGCTTCTAAGAGTGACCAAACACACATCAGCAATGATTCCCCTCACAGCTCCTCCCCATTTTGCAAAAAGAGGAGCAGAAGATGCTGTGCCTGCCCTGCAGAGCAAGAGGAGGTGGTACGCAGCAGTTACCAAGAGGCAGGTGATCTCTGGGGTGCACCAGGAGTTGCTTCAGCTTGAGGAAGCATTTTAAACCGGACCCTTTAAGGCCACGGAGACATTCTGTTCGCTTGGTCTTGGTGCCCTCTACTGACAGCTGCGCAGTACTGACTCTGGACTGCAGCTTTCTACAGAGAAATTCCAACGAGCTGCAAAAAGTATCACATGAATCACAGAGTGGCAATGGTTGGAAAAGTCCTTTAAGATCATCAAGTCCAACCATCGATATAATCAAGTCCAACCGTCCAGTCGGCGCTCAGCTGGTGCAGGATGCTACCCAGCAGCAGGTCTCCATTTAGTCACCACTGCAGGGATAACAGAAAGTAGAAGGTTTTTATTGGTCAAAATAAATTACTTTTCTTTCATGCCCGATCCTCAGCTAAAAAGAAGAAGAAAAAAAAAAAAAAAAAAGGAGAGCAAAATTCATCATGCATTTGCCTCCAGGATTTGTAGTTTCTAGGGCATTACTTGCACCGCTTCACATTCCTCCAATCTCCATTTGCTATTTTACTGGAAACAGGTATTTCTTTGCTCATAGAAAATTCAAAAAGAATTTTACCTTCTAAAGATAATACTCTGATCCTGGCACTGGGCAAAGAAGAGCCTGGCTTCCCTTCTAGAAAAGAGGCTCCAGTCCCTTCAGCATCTCTGTGGAGGTCATAATGCAGAAAAAACAAGGTCCAGTAGGAACCCAGCCATCAAGAAAGCAAAGGAGGTAGGTACTTGGTTTGGCACCTGAACACCCTTCAGTGAGAAAGGAAGCCAGGAGTGCACCTCTGGCTTCATGTCCATCTCAGCTGTCCTGGGAGGCATTGTCTTCTCTAGCTCAGAAAGAAATCCTTCTCCTGCCCATGGGTTCCTAAAGGATAACAGCCTTGCCTGAACAGGGGCTTGAACCCTGGACCCTCAGATTAAAAGTCTGATGCTCTCCCAGCTGAGCTATCCAGGCTCTCATGGGTGGGTGTTGGGGGATGTTCAGGACAGGTGATGAAGACCCCACTTCACTGCAGCACCTGTGAGACAATGTGGAGACTCACCTTGGCCTCTTCCACACCCATATCACACCCCATATCTGACGGCAGCAGAGACCACCCTCTAGTGAGGAGGATCATCATCAGGACCTCTACCTGCCCTGGAACCTCTTCTTCAGGCAAGGACAGGGTCACTGGGGGCAGGTGATGTGATCACAGATTTGGCCTCCCAGGAATGGCCAAAAGCCAGAGTGATGAGGCACAGGAGAAGGAGAGCCTAGAGAGGGCTTCAGGTGTCAAGCCCAGAAGCCTGGGAAAAGAATAACGCATAAGCTGTGGTCTTTGAACTGGCTTTCCCAGGGAGCAGCACCCAGCAATGGCTCCTCAGCCCACTAAGCCACACTGCTGGCACACACTGGGGTCAGCTGAGTCATGGCAGCACTTTTGCCAACAGCTGGAGGCACAGCAAGGTTGGGCTGGGTGAAAGGGAGGCAGCTGCCACAAGGAGGGTTTGCAAAGATGCCATGACCTTGGGTGGTTTCTTAAAGGCCTTTCTCTCATCTCCTTTGCTCTTGCCTTTCTTACCAGGTCTGTAGGAAGGGGGCCCTCTGCTACATGGGAACCCACCCTGCCAGTCCAGTGCACCCACCACTGCCCTCCATCCCCATATGGACCCAAACCCACTCACTTCTCCCTGTGAGGAAGAAGACAACTTCCCATTGTGACTTTTCTGAAGCAAGCCCACGCTGCTGGAGATCTTTGCTCTTGTCCAGGCTAAGCTGGAAGCAAAATCCCCTGCCCAGGCTGTGTGGCTTTCTCCCTTCCTCATAGAGTGAGATAAGATGGGAGGCAGCAGCTTTCTACCCCAGAGCTCATCTGCAGAGATGAGCAGTAGGAAGGATTTGCACCCATAGGATCAAAAGACCACACTCCAGGTGAGCCTGAACTCCCCCTGCAGCATCCTTCTGCTCAGTACTGGTCCCATTGCCCCACCAAAGCAAACTGGGAAGGCTGGAGCAAGCCCATGAACAGTTGGCTTCTGATCCACTCCTATGCCTCAGCACCATTCATATTTTCTTCACCATGGCCCTCCTGGTGCTGCCAGCCTGGGTCACTCTGCCTTCCCCTGGGTGTCTTCTGGTTCCTAAGGGTCCCCGTTGCAGACAGGGCCACGTAGGTCCTGCCTGTGCAGGACAGGGTCTTCAGGGACTCTCTCCAGTTGGGGCTGGTACCAAGAGCACCAGAGGGACGTGGAACCCGCAGTGGCCACGAGCTGCAGGTCCCAGGGCCAAGTACCTACTGGGGGGATGGTGCCTGAGGTAGCCTAGGCAGGAGGACACAGGCCAGGGGCAGTGCCCAGGGTGGCACTGGGGAATGTGGCATCTGGGGCTGCCTGATGTGTCCTCACTCATCCCAGCCCTGATGTCTTCTGGAGGTTTGGGGTCCTCCAGACCATGTCAGCAGCACTAGCCCCTCCCTTGCCAAGGGCATGAGGAGCAGAGAGGAGCTGTATTCACCCAGGCATGGAGCAGACAAGGAGTGTAGCACTGGGTAACCCCAGGGAGCACAGAGCAGAGGGAAGTGTGTGTCAGCCACAACCCCAGCACCCAGCGCACGGACGCCGAGGCACCGGGTACGCTGCTAAAATTATGCACCCGCTTTGCTGGCACCCCTCCAGGCAGGGCTCTCGGGGCACAGAGAACCCCTGGGCAGCACCAGCCTGCCTTGGCATAACATGACATGCCACAAGGCCAGTCCTTTGGCCCACCCCGTCCCTCCTCCTACTCGCGGCCAGCCCCTTGCAGCTCTCCCCTCCCCTGCAGCCCGAGTGCCTCTTGGCTGGACTTGCGTCAAAAAAATATAAAAGGCTGTTTTGGTTGGAGCCGTCCGTCCGGAGGATCCCGGCCGAGTTTGCCATGGGGAGCAGCGGCGCCGGGGTTGCGTTGCTGACGCTGTCGCTGCTCCTGCAGCCCACGTCTCAGTTCTGGCTCTTCAACGTCCTCTTTCCACCCACCACCACTCCAGAAGCTCCCCCGACCAACAGCACGCCACCCGTGGTCCTCGGTAAGGTCGCCACGCGGGGGGGTAGGGGTGGGCACTCTGAGTGTCACGCAGTCCCCCGGAGCCAGCGGTGAGGTTGGGGTGCCACGCTGACAGTGGCTTAGTGGCTCTTGACTTCAGCAGCCCTTTGTAATCTGGAGCTGGAGCCACCAAGAGGGGGGTGACACATGGCTCCCGAGGTCCCCTCCCATGTATTGGGCTGGGAATACGGGACAGCCCCAGTAACCGGCTGCAGCTGCCTGCAGATGGGGGGGACAGACTGGACAACCCAGAAAGTAAATGGGGCTCTAACATCTTGCTGCTGGCCCAGAGGGTAGTTTAGGGTTTGCTTGGTTCTGGGGAGCTCTGCTAGCAGAGGGACAGGGGCTGCAGCACATCCTTGTCTACCACTTCCCACAGCTGCTGCCGCCTGTGGGAGGGGGCCAGTGGCCACCACCCCTAGATCCCAAAAAGCTCACCCTATCCTGTGCCTTCTGCCACACCCTGGCAATGGTTAAGTTATCCTCTGCTGCTGCAGAAGGGCATCCATCTCACATCCTACCCAACATCCACCCTGCCTGGGGGATGGTTTAGAGGAGAGCAAGCCTTTGGCAGAGGTGCCCAGGGAGGTGAAAGAGGTTGAGGCATCACCTCGGGGAGGTGGGAGCAGCAGCCACCAGCTGGTACCTTCGCCCTTCATGGTTCTGCCTCCCTTTGTAACTGGGGACTTGAGTTAAGGGTTTGCTGTGAAACCTCGTACTGAGCAGAGTTGGGGTTTTCTTCTTTTTCTTGAACCAAGACAAGTTTCCCCTTTAAAAAGAGAAGAGAAAAAGCAGAACAACCCCTCTGGGATGCTGAGGGCTGGCCCAGCAAACTCCCTTCCAAGGGGCATCAGAGAGCACAGGACGGTGTTTGGAGCTTAGGTACCCTGGAGCTGATCCTACCTGGCCATACTGGTGGCCAGGAGATCCAAGTGGTCATCACCAGGTGCCTCTTCATCAGGATGTGATGGTTGGAGCATCTGCCTATGGCCCCAGTACCAGCCTGAGCCCCTGTCCTGTGCCCAGCCAGATCCAGCTGCTGTGTGTGTCACTCGGCTTTGGTGTATAGCCCATCCCCCTGGGTTGGGTGTCCCGGAAACCCCAGTGCCCTTGGGACCACTGATAACCCCTCTGCCCCCACAGGAACTCCCTTAATGATTATCTAATGTTCTCTGGAAGGGGAGGCAGAGCTTAGGGCTGCTTGGGTGCTGGCTAAGGGCGTGGGTGTGTTGGCTCTGTACTCTCGGGAGCCTTCAAAGCAGCTCATGGTCCTGCTCTTTTCACTCCTGGGGAGGTCCTCTCTCCTAACTCCCTGCCTGGGCTCTCCTGTGCCAGCATCCACTGCATGGTCTGATTCCCAACCATGTGTTTTGAAGTCAGGATTAGACCCTCCCTGTAACCCCAGGGAGATGCTGCAGAGGTGAGGGAGCAGTGAAGCAAGTTGAGAGAGGCAACTGCTACACTACATCTCTTTCCCCCTCACACATGGGATGAGGCTTTCAGAGACTGCAGCCATGCCCCTGCCCACCTTGTCCATGGCCTTGCCTGTGGGCAACAGGGCTGTGGAAGGTGGAACAGGTGTAGAGCATCTCCAGGCCAGGCTGCCCTCACATACCATGGCAGGGACAACACAGCAGCTCCCCAAAAACCCTGCACCCGTCGACTCTGAGGTGCAGGAACACCTGAGGTTGATGGGGACCAGGGGAAATGGGGCACATCCTGCTCTTGTCAAAGATGCAGCCTCGGGTCTGGGTCCCATAGCAACATGGCAACTCTTATAGGGACATTTTAAGCCACAATGCAGCTGATGGTCAGCCTCCATTGAGGGAACCCAGGTCACACACATCAGACTGTGAACTTGTTTTAATCCGCACTGTGTTTACTGTATGCTGCTGTTTGTGCCAAATTCCTGCGGGGTAGGGTTCTGTTCAGCACTGAAACTGAGACCTTGCTCAGCCTGCGAGGAAGGTTTAAAGTTCAGGAAAACAGTGCATGAGCCTCAGAACCCAGCACTGGGATGACTTTCACCTTGCTGGGGACTCTGTGCATCCCCAAGCTGTCCCACCACCCCAGGACAAGATGCTGGGGGTGGCCTAGGACTGGACAGCACTGACTCCTTCCCCCAAGGCTGCAGTGAGGGAAGATGGATGAAAATCCAGCCAGGCAGGGGTAATAATTTCAGATGCTTCTTGCTGGTGTGGATTGGCTGGTTTGTGACAAGGGTGGCAGCTCTGGGGGTCACCCCATGGGAAAGGCAGCTCAGAGGGTGCCTGAGGATGCATTTTTAGGGCTCACCCCACATCTCAGCTCCAAGCACCCTCACTCCCGCTTGGAGCGCACTGGTCTCTGGGAATGCTGCTTCAACAGGTCCAATCTGGGCAGCTCCTGCATGGGGGGCTGCAGGAAGCAGTGAGGCAGCAGGATGGGGTCTGTAGCTGGATCTGCTTTCCCTTTGTGGTGCCTCCAGTGCCTGGATGTCTCGGGAACCAGCTGGAAGCGAAGCTGGATAAGCCAGATGTGGTGAACTGGATGTGCTACCGCAAGACAGAGGACTATTTCACCATCTGGCTCAACCTCAACACCTTCCTGCCAGTGGGAGTGGACTGCTGGATCGATAACACCCGGTACTGCTCCCCCCCACCCCAGGAGCTCCTGAGAGAATGACCAGGGATCTCCCTCCTCTCTTCTTCTACCCCAACCCAGGCCACAACTGAGTGCATGTGGAAAGCCATGGGGGCACCACAGGACTATTTGGGAATGTGGCTGGCTGGTCCCACTCCAAGCACCTGTCCCTTTCCATGTCCCAGCCAGACCATCCTCAGCACCTGCTGAAGATGCTGCCCCCTGCCCAGGGCCACAGGCTGAAGGGGCAACCACAGTCCACTCCATCCTGACCTGAGATGCTGGGCGATCGGATGGTCGCTGCCTTGGCACCAGTCCACCATAAGACTCATAAGACTCAGAAACAGCTGCCCAGGTCCAAGCTGCTGCCCAGTGATCACCACCCCAGTACCGTGTCCCCAGAGGGGGGGGACATGGCTCTTCTGCTACTTTCTGTCCTGTCCCCACAGGGTGGTTTACAACCGGACCTCTCGGAAAATGTCCAATGCCCCGGGGGTGCACATCCGCGTGCCTGGCTTCGGCAAGACCTACTCTGTGGAATACCTGGATAAGAGCAAGCTGGCAGGTGAGGGGAGGAGAGCTGTGGGGTCTGGTTGTCCCATATGCTCCCTGAAAGTGGAGAAGTGTCTCCAGTGTGGACCAGTTCTGCAGAGAGCCCAAGTCACTGGGAGTAAGGGACATTGACCTTGTTGTCATGCTCTCTTTGAGTGTCAACAGGGACAACCCCATCCTTGACCCCAGGGCACATGGGATGCATAAAGGTACTACTTCTGGCTGGAGCCACCAAGCTACAGGGCTTATCAGAGAACATTGTGGACATGAGCAACACCAGGTTGGAAAAAGATTGACAGGAGAAGATCACGGACCTAATTGTCACCTGTTCTCTCTGCCTGTAGGTTACCTGCACACCCTGGTGCAGAACCTGGTGAACAACGGCTACGTGAGGGACCAGACAGTTCGGGCAGCCCCTTATGACTGGAGGCTTGGGCCCCGTAAGTCTGGGGTTTGTGACAAGGCCACCGATACAGGGAGGGAAGCAAGATGTCTCTCATGGGCTGGGTGGGCCAGCTAGTGTGGAGGAACCCCTGGGCAGGGATGGCTGCCTTTGGTGGGTGCTCAGCCATTCACAGTACTCCCATATGAATGCATGGTGGCACTTGTGGCCTCCACACCCACACTTCTCACTGGTTGGGGCCCCCAGGGTCAGGCCTAGAGCCCTGTGGCCATGAGTGAGGAGGCCAAGAGCTGGTGTCCTCTTGCCCACAGAGGAACAGCCTGAATACTTCCAGAACCTGAAGGCACTGATTGAGGAGATGCACGATGAGTACCAGCGGCGTGTCTTCCTCATCGCACACAGCATGGGCAACCTGAACGTCCTCTACTTCCTCCTACAGCAGACACAAGCCTGGAAAGATCAGTACATTGGGGGGTTCATCTCCCTGGGTGCCCCCTGGGGAGGGTCTGTCAAGCCTCTACGTGTCCTGGCATCCGGTGGGTGACTCCTTCCATGCATTCCCCTCTTCACTTTCTTTGCCTCCTGCAGAAACAGAAGGCGAGTGGTGGGCAGGGAAAGGACATGGTGGTGGAAGAGTTGGGGGACAGATGACTGAAGGGTCTGAGGAGGCATCACTCATGCTCTGGTGCTGATACTGCTGCATCCCATGGTGCAGAAAGCGCCATGGATGTTCCTGGTAAAGCTCTGGCAGCAAGAGAGTGGCCCAGAGCATGCTCTGGAGATTGCTCTGGCTTTCATGGTTGGGGTTGGTTGGTTTGTGTGTCTGGAAATTGCTGTCATAAAGGTCCACCTGCAGCTTGGTCATCTCCCTTCCTCACAGCAGTTCTTGTCAGACAGCCTGCACCATGCATAGGGTCAGGTCCTGGGCTAAAGGTGCTCCTGGAGAGCCAGAACACCCTCCCACAACTCATGGGGCCAGAAAAGCAGTCCAGGGCATGCTCACTCCTTCCAGCCACCTCCCCAAGCTTCTGCACCACCTCTGTACACACAGGACAGTGAGGTTGCTGGACCTTTGCTGCAAACCATACATGTCTCCTGCAGCAGAGGACATAGAGGACACCCAAGGGAAACTCATGTTATCCTGCACCCCTTGCTTGGTTCTCCACACCTCTCAAAGCCCATCCCCCATAAGCTTTGTTGTCTTCAGGCTTTAGTCTTCCTTTGCCCAGTTCCTCTTTAGCCTCTTGGCAGCCCAGAAAGCCACAATCACTTGCCTAATGCTGACAGCCCAGAATATTTACAAGTCACAAGCTGAGCCTCCAAAAACAAATAGAATTAAAAATCATATGCTTGAAGATTTTGACATCTGTACCCTGGCGTCACCCTTAAGTCATCTTCTCATTTTTTTTCTCTATTGTCACAAGGGTCAGAGACATTTTTAAGGTAATCTGAGGTCATTGCATGATTCAGACACATCAAGAAATGCCAAGATTTGCAGGAGACATGCAGGTTGGCCACTCACATGGTCATCAGTCTCAGTTCACTCCTGTCCTTTCAGGCAGATGTGGAGCTGCCAGGGTTGCGGGCAAAGTCCAGGACTGTAATGGTCAGGGCCATTATACATACTGGACATGGTGGTGGAAAAGGTGGGGGACAGATAGCCAAGGTGTCTGTGGAGGCCATCACATGTCTGGGTCTACACTCAGCCTCTCCTAGGAGCTAGAGACTTGATGTTGGAGAGTAGAGTTTGGAAGGTTGCTCTGGATATCCACACTGGAGTAAGGAGGAGAGGACGTACAGTCATGGGCAGGGCCCAGGGAAGGTAAGCCAGGGAAGATCTGAGGTGGAACTGCCAGGAGACAGCTGTGAGTCACTTCTGGCCAGGCTGACCCCAGCACAGCCATCCAAGGGGTACCATTTCTGACAAGCTCTTGTATGTCCTCCAGGTGACAATCAGGGCATCCCTCTCATGTCCAACATCAAGCTGCGTGAAGAGCAGCGTATGACCACCACCAGCCCCTGGATGCTCCCAACGAGCTTGGCTTGGCCCGACACCCACGTTTTCATCTCCACGCCCTCCTACAATTACACCTACCGGGACTACCAACGCTTCTTCACGGATGTCAACTTGGAGGATGGCTGGTACATGTGGGATGACACAAAGGACTTGCTGAAGGACTTACCCCCTCCTGGGGTGGACACATACTGCCTCTACGGCACAGGCTACCCCACTGTGGAGACTTACATATATGACGAGCATTTCCCTTACGAGGACCCTGTGGACGTGATTTATGGCGATGGGGACGACACCGTCAACGCACGCAGTTTGGAGCTCTGCAAGCGGTGGAGTGGCCAGCAAAAGCAGAAGGTGCATGTCGAGGAGCTGCGAGGCGTCCACCACCTTAACATGGTCTTCAGCAACGTGACGCTTAGTTCCATCAATGAAATCCTGCTGGGGAGCCCAAAGGAGCAGGGGGAGCTGCAGCAAGGGAAATCCAGCCCAGAGGCATGGAAGCGGGGGAAGATCCAACCCAGGCGCAAATTCCTTAAGGAGCCCAAAAAGAACTGAGAGGCATGAGGGCCAGCTTCCCTCTGTGCTGGTAGCCACAGGAAGCTGCCGTGCAAGGGAGTGAAGGACTTGGAGCTGAGTTTGGAAGGAAAAGGAGCAAGACCAACAGCTCAGGTAGATGGGCTGGCACCCACTTCCACACTGCTTGATTTCTCTTTCGAGAACGGCAATTAACTACACTTCCGAGGCTTGTCTCTTCCCACTAGTGGGTGGATAATTAACCGCACTGCCAGCTCATTAACACCACTCTCCCACTTACAGTGTGGGCACAAGCTCTCATCTCTAGCAAGCCACATGTAGGCACTTTATAGGCTGTGCAACCTGCAGTGCCACAGTCTCTGCTTACTTGGGACAGAGCCACTCGCATCAAGAGTGCGGGCTCCGGCTCAGTGGGGCGCTCATGGGGTGGCATGACAGGTAGGGTTGGCAAGAGCACCTCTGCCCACAGGCAGCATGCAGGCAGTGAGCGAGGCTCCCCGGGATGCTGACTTGGAATCAGCAAGTTTAGGAAATAAACACCCTTTGCTTCTGAGCACTGAGCAGACTGGTCCTTGCACAGCGGGATGGCAAAGCTAGACTGAACTGGGAACCAGGGCACTCACTGCCCAGCAGCACCCTGTGAGATGGGCACTGGCAAGAAGGCATGTGCTCAGTGATGCAACTGGGCTTGGAGACATGACGGGCTGACAGTGTGGCTGAGGTGACAATGCAACTGAAGCTGGTGACATGACCAGGGCTGGTGATGTGACCAGGCCTAGAGGTGCAGCTAGGGATGGGGATGTAACTGGGGCTGTCAGTGTGACCAGGACTGGCAATGCAACTGGGATGACAATGTGAACGGGCCTGGTGGCACAACCTGGGATGGTGACAAAAAGCGGGCTGGTGATGCAGCTGGGACTGCTGATGCAGCTAGCTTGACAATGCAACCACACTGATGATGCAACTGGGGCTGAAAAAGCAACTGGCATGGCAATGCAACTGGGCTTCGAAGTGCAGCTGGGACTAGTGACACTACCAGGGTCAGTGACATAGCTGGTGATGGCGATGCAACTGGGGTTAGTGACACAATGGGGCAGAAATACAACCAGGGTTGGTGACAGAGCTGGGGCTGGTGATGCAACTGGGACTGATGTCACAGCTGGGACTGGTGATGCAGCCAGCTTGGCAATGCAACCAAGCAGGGCTGGTAAAGCAACTGGGATGGTAATGCAACTAGGCTTGGTAATGGGGTAACTGGGGTAGCAATGCAACCAGGGCTGATGATGCAGCTGAGACTGGTGATGCAAATGGCCCTGGCAATGCCACTGGGGTGGTGATGCACCTGGGACTGGTGACACAAATGGGGTTGGCCGTACAGCCAGGGCTGGTGATGCAGCCAGGCTTGGGAGTGCAAATGGGGATGGTGACAAAGCTTGGAGTGGTCATGCCATCAGGACAGCAACAGAGTCGTGGCTGGGGATGCACATGGGGCTGATGATGCAACTGAGGCTGGTGACACTGCCAGAGTTGGTGAGACAACTGGGATTGGTGATGCAGCGAGCTTGGCAATGCATCCACCTTGGCAATAAGACTGGGACTGGTGATAGAACTGGGGCTGGTGACACAAGTGTTGACACCGCAGGGGTCTGCCCGCCCGCAGTTACGGAGCTCGGGGCCCAGCCCTGGCTCCACTCCGCGGACAGGACCGGCCGCGGGCGGTGGGAGGGGGGGGGCGGGACTGCCCCTAAACGCTCCTCTCCTATTGGTTCGGGTGGCGCCGGGCGCGGCGCCGATTGGCGAGGCCGCGGCGCGTGCTCGCGGCGGCAGCGCGGGGGCCGGTCGCGGCGCCGCCCGCGTGCTGCC
>JAOEGS010014694.1:0-16045 GCA_025447755.1 Corythornis vintsioides | reverse complement strand
AGGCCTCCAGCCAGACTCTGCTCCACTGACCACAACTCTCTGGGCTCTGTCCTTCAGCCAATTCCCAATCCACCTCATTGCATATCGTATTATAGGAGAGCATAGCATGGAATTTGACTTTCCTTGTGGTCAGAGAATCAGAGCCTCAGATAAGTGGTGCTTATGCCTGACATTTAGCATTGTAACTGCAGGCTTTAGGTGAGCACTGACATGGATATATGTGTATATATATATCAGGTTCTTAGAAAAACAACAAAAAAACCACCCCAAACAATCAAACAACATGAACAAAAACCCCAAGAAAACAAAAAACTAAGGGAAGAAGAGCAGAACAAATCCTGGATTTCACAGAATTGTTTCCAGTGGGGAAGCATTGTCGTTAATATGTTTACAAGTCACGCTTTGTAATGTAACTTTCAGTTCTACTGTCCCAGACTCAAGACAGATTAAATCACAGATGCATAGAAGCTGCTGGTATCATCAGGTGAAGAGATTAAATGGATTTGAAATCTTTAATTAAGAAAAAGCAAAGATCATGTTATAGCACTAAGATGTTTTCTTATTCCTTTAGAAGAGCATTAGGAAGGGAAAAGAACTATTTAAATGAAGAAAAATAGATATAAACTAGTCATGAATAAATTTAAACAGCAGATTGGTTCCAGTCAGGTAGATCAGAGAGGTTCAGGCACACTTATCTTGTGAATGCATCTGAAAAACAGCTCAGTATTTTGAAAGCAGACTTAACGAAAATATGAAAAATTTATATGTTGTGCTTTTATGCAGGAGCGACCTGCTCCTTTGGACCATGAGAATTGTATTTTACATTTATTAGATGACACTACAGTTAGTATTATTGTAGGAAGCATTTACACGTAAGGTATAGACATTTTCCTTCATTTTCTCTCCCGTCTCCATACACCACGTAAGGTAAATGTTTATGAGCAGCTGGTGGAGCAGCAGTGCCTGAGGGAGAGTCTGGGCTGCAGGTTGCAGGATGGGAAAAACTCAATGATGTGCCTACTTCTTTGCTTTCCTTCCAGGTTTCCCAGCTTCCAGGGGTTGTAATAATGAGTAAGGAGTGTTGCTCTGAATGTTCAAAATCGAGCATGTGGCCTAGAAGTTGACCGCTACTTTCAGGTAGCTGTTCAGCATAATGCCATCATCTTGGAGATGAGATGCTGGTTATGTACCGGTGTCTGGGCTTGGGTTGGTAAAGGTGACTGATCCAGGTCTCCAAGCATATTTCAGGTGCTTTTGAGGTGCTTCAGGGACTGGTGTGATAAAGTGCTGTTTATTATCTCTGATGTTCTTGGTCTCCTGCTGCCTGTATAACTTGTCAGTCCACTGCTGACCATGCAGTGTCAGTCAGGATACACCAGCCCCTCCCTATTAATCCCAGTTTGCTGTTCTCTCCCCTCTGCCCTTTCAGTTTGAAATCCCATGTACTGATGTTTCTTCCCACAAATTAACAATCAGCCCTTTGTCAGGTTAGTACTGCCCCCACCTTTCTGGTGTATGAGGCACTGACAGTTCTGTGACGTGACAGCAGTAGCTTAGTAAGCTTTTTGTCCCTCTTATGTCAGATCATTCATTCCTGCCCTTGGACTCCCCTGTCTCTTTTGCTGCCATGTCCTGTTTTTTTGTGCAGTCACTTGATGAATTAGATTGAAAGCCTGATCCAGTGTTACCCTGCTGGAAAGATCTTAAATTGTTTTAAGTTGAGATCAGAGGTTAATAAAAGAATTAAAAATAACATCAGAACGCAGAGAGTACCCTTTGAAAAGCTGTGTTCAGCAAAAGTACTTACAAAAGCACACTGTATAGTGCAATATGTGTTCTGCAATGAAATGACTTTTACATAATAACTAGTATAAATTGTCTTTTTGTGAGTACCTTGAGGTATTGTTCATCTATAAAGATATGTAATAAAACACTGCTTTTGAGAGCTCAGTGCCAGTAAGACTATACAATGCTGTATGAATTTATGAAATTAAAACCATAGTTTAAAGGAAGGAGGTAAGATTTTGATGGAATCATTTTCTGTCGGAAGTGTCTTCAACTTAACTGTAGGTGGTACTGATTGCCTTTAAATCTTAACAATAACAAAAATCAATTAAATTATGAAAAATGTTTATTTAGGTGAAAAAATGTTAAGATATTACAGTGTACTCTTCTGAGAGAAACAACCCATAAGTACAAACAATTGTTTAACCGAGAAAGTGTAACTTTTGTTTATAATTTAATGCAGTAGCCAATTTTGTGTCTTTTCATGCCATATTTTGGTGATAGATGTACATGATGCTGCTAGATGTTGGTGTGCAATTACCTTTCTTGTTTGACACAAGTGTTTATCAGGCAACTGACAGAACTGAAAACTAACTTCTGGTATTCACTATACAGATAAAAGTATGTTGGTCAGTATAAAGGATCGGAAAAAAAGACATGGTTCCTAATGAAAATTGAAACGGTTCCTACTACATGCAGTGTCAACTGCTGCTCAGCTAGGATCATGGGATGGTGCTCTGTGAGCAACTGAGCAGATTTGTCAGCTGATGCTGTAAGGAAGAGGCCTGACTGATGTCTTCTGCCCTGCTCCTGGTAGCATGATTGGCTCTACTTTGGTGCTCATTAGATTACTCTACAAGCTGATCAATCTTATTACTTCGGCAGCAAACCACCCACTATTCTGTTTGTTTGGTTGTGGTTTTTTTTTTGGTGCTTTTTCTTTTTCCCTTGATAATTTTTCTGCCATTTTAGTGAGTTGAAGTTTTTGAAGCAGTTGATTTCTGTGCTGGCTTTTTCAGAAGTGGTACGAATATGCAGCCAAGGGAAAAGGTGTGTGAGGAGAGGGAGGGGCCTCCCATCTATTACCAGGAGTTCTCTGCTATGTCCTGCATACTATGATTTATGGAATCTTAGAAAATAATAGTTCTGGTTGGAAGGAATTTTTAAGGTCATCTAGTCTAGCCCACCCTGCACAGAAATGGGGCATCTCCAAGAAGATCAGGTTGCCTTGTCCAGTCTGACTTCCAGTGTTTCCAGGAATGGGGATTAGCCATCTCTCTGGGCAACCTGTGTCAGTATTTCACCACCTTCACTGCAAAAAATATTCTTCCTTATATCTAGTCTATATCTACCCTCTCACTTTATAGCCATTGCTGCTTGTCCTATCACTGCTGAAGAGTTTCTCCCCATCTTTCTTGCAGGATTCCTTTAAGTACTGGAAGATCACTATAAGATCTTAAAACCTTCTCTAGGTTAAACAGTCTAAACAGGGTGCTGGGCCACCTCATTTAAAGTTTTGTTTTGTTTTCCTCTTACTATGAATACCTTGAAAGATTGGATTAGATTATCCTTGAGGTCCCTTCCAACCTCATATTCTATGAATCTTAGCCTGTTCTCACAGGAGAGGTACTTCAGCCCTCTGATCATTTTTGTGACCCTGCTCTACACCTGCTCCAACAGATCCATAATATTCTTGTGCTAAAGACTCCAGAGCTGGACTCTACTCCAGGTGAGATCTCACCAGAGCAGAGTAGAAAGACAGAATCACCTCTCTTGACATGCTAGCCACACTTCTTTTGATATAGCCATGGTTGGCTTTGTAGACTGCAAGTTCACATTTCAGCTCACGTCCAACTTTTCATCCACCCAGCTTCTTCTCCACAGGACTGCTCGTAATCCATTAATTCTCCAGACTGTCCTGATACTGAGGATTGCCCTGACCCAGGTGCAGGACCTAGCACTTGGCCTTGTTGAACAGAATCACAAAATGGTAGAGATTGGAAGGGACCTCTGGAGATCATCTAAGTTCAGCCCACCTACTAAAGCAGATACGTCTAGGGCACATTGCACAGGAATGCATTCAGGTGGATATTGAAAGCCTTCAGAGAGGGAGAATATACAACCTCTCTGGGCAGCCTGTTCCAGTGAAGCTTTTCCTTATGTTTAGATGGAACTTCCCGTGTTCCAGTTTGTGTCCATTACCCCTTGTTCTGTCATTAGGCAGGCACTCTAGAACTATAATCCTCCAGACTTTTTTAATCTTTTGGTATGGAATGGCATATAGAATCATAGAATGTTTGTGTTGGAGGAGACCCTAAGGATCTCTCAGTTATAACCCCCTGGCACAACAAGGACACCTCCCACTAGACCAGGTTGCACAAGGCCCCTTCCAACCTGGGTTTGAACACATAAAGTGATGGAGCACTGGACTACGTGTTCCAGTGTCTCACCACCCTTAGAGTAAAGAATTTCTGTCTTATTTCCAATCTAAATCTACCCTCTTCCAATTTCAAATTGTTGCCCCTTGTCTTGTCACTAGAGGCATTTGTAAAAAGTCCTTCCTCACGTTTCTTGTAGGCTCCCTTTAGATACTGGAAGGACTCAATAAGGTCTCCCCAGAGCCTTCTTCAGATTGAACTGTCAGCCTGTCCTTGTAGGAGAGGTGCTCCAGCCCTCTGGTCATCTTCATAGCCCTCCTCTGACATGCTTCAGCAGAGCTGGATGCAGTACTACAGTTGGGGTATAGAAGTATATGGGGTAAGCTCTGTCTAAACCCCTGAGGGCAGTTAGGTCATCTGAAAGCAATGCAGTCAATGGTCGTTGCATGTTCTTAGTGCTTGTAGGTGAAGCCAGGTTATGAATTATTTTTTTTTCCAGTTTTGAAATGTATTCTAATTTGTCTTTCCTTTGTACTTCACAGTAGGTGTGAAGTTCAGACACATATTTTCTTTAACTAAATCATTTTACTGAATAATTAAGACTTTTTTTCAGTCATGATTTTGCAGATTAGTATAGTTCTCATTTTTTTTTTAAGAACTACAACTTTAAGGAATTAGGGGAGCTTTAAATGGTAAATGTAGGACAATTCCATCAACTTTTTATTTGCCATACTCTGCCTTTTACAAAGGTGATTAAAAAAAAATATTTGTGATTGTTACTATTATTGCTTTGATAGTTTGTTGTTTTGTTTTTCCCCTACTTTATGTACTTTTTAAATGATCCGCAGATAAAAGTAAAATCCGCAGGACTGTAGAATTCAAACACTTTAATTCTTGTATTATTTGAAAATTTTATAGTGGAGAACTTAACAGTGACCTAGTGGTTGTCCTGGTTTTGTCTGGGATAGAGCTAATTTTCCTTCTTAGCAGCTAGAATAGTGCTCTGTTTTAGATGCAGGACAAGAAGAATGTTGATAATATACTGATGGATTTAGATGTTGCTAGGAAAGGGAGGACTTTTCACCTTCCCATATTTTGCTAGTGTGCAGGTGGACAGGAAGCTGGGAGGGGTCGTGGCCAGGACAGCTGATGCAGACTAACCAGAGGGATATTCCATAGCACAGAACATCAAGCTCAGTGTATAAACTGGAGGGAGCTGGGCAGGAGGGTTGGATTACTGCTCAGTCATTGTTCAGCAGGTGCCGAGCAATTGCACTGCGTGTCACTTGTCTTTTCTTGGGTTTTATTTCTTCCACTCTTCATTACATTGCTTTTAATTATAGTTTTTATTATAATACTTTATTATTGTTGTTATATATGTTTTATGTATTACATAATCTGTTCTCATCTTGACCCATAAGTTGTATTTACTCTTCCCCATCCTAATATGAATGGGAAGGAGTAAGTGGCTGTGTGGTATTTAGTTGCTGGCTGAGGTTAAATCACAACACAGAGGATTAAGCAAAAGAGGCAAGAGTGAGTTTCTCTGACAAGACAGTTAAGCAGAATAGACAATGCTTTTGCAAAACTCAGGAAGAGGACTAGAGCTTTAGAATATATTGCACTATATAAGTTTTTCTATGTGGGGAATTGTTTCCTGGCCATAGGAAGTGTACTAGAAATTTTGGTTTAAAAATCCTGTTTGCTTTGAGAAAATAAGCTCAAATATTTTATTTATCAGGCAATGATAAAGTAATAATTTGCAAGTAATTAGGAAGTGTTCTTGTCCAATAAGTGTATAAGAGAAGGGCCACAAAGATGATCAGAGGGCCGAAACACCTCTCCTACAATGACAAGCTGAGGGAGCTGGGGTTGTTCAGCCTGGAGAAGAGAAGGCTCTGGGGAGACCTTATAGCCACCTTCCAGTACCTGTCGGGGGCTACAGGAAGGCTGGAAAGGGGCTGTTTACAAGGGCCTCTAGTACGAGGGGTAATGGGTTTAAGTTAAAGAAGAGTAGATTTAGACTGGATATCAGGAAGAAGTTCTTTAGCTTGAGGGTGGTAGATCAGTAGAATAGGCTCCCCAGGGAGGTGGTTGAGGCCACATCCCAGGAGATACTCAAGGTGAGGCTGGACAAGGCTCTGAGGAGCCTGGTCTAGTTAAGGGTGCCCCTACTCACTGCAGGGAGGCTGGACTAGATGACCTTTGGAGGTCCCTTCCAGCCCTAAACATTGTATGGTTCTATGATACTAAGTGTGCTCTTACTTTTTTTTTTTTTTCATGCAGTTGCTTCTTACAGCTTGTTTTCTACTGGAGTGTTAAAAGAAATGGGTAATAATATGAGTGTTTGAAAATCATGCCTGCTTTTGATCAGGTTCTGTGCTTTTAAGATTGCATAACTTTCATTATCTTACAGACTGAAATATAAAGTTATTTTGTGAAGTGCAAGTCCTAAGGTCTACTTCAAGGGAACTGTAGTCATCAAGTCAGTTCTTGTTTTAAGTGTGTGCTTTTGAATTCAACTTGAATGAAGGTGATTATTATATGAGAAACTGAAGGTGAAAAAGCCTGCATTGCTTTATATTGAATCCAGACTTTGTCTTTGAAACTTGGCTGTAAATATATGTATCGCATTGAATGTTAAGATTATGATGGAACAATTATGACAATGTAGTAAATTAATGTATAAATGGGAAAAAAAAAGAGATCTTTTTTTACTTATTCTTGTATATAATAATAAATACTGACAGTCTAAAATATTGTACAATAATGTCTAAAATTAACTTGGACTTTGGTCTAGAAACAAGTAATTGTTCAGCTTTTAGAAACTATTTAGTGAAGTTGAAACAGTTTGATATCAAGTAAAGAAATGAATTGTTCATTAGAAGATTTAAAAAAAATGTTTAACTATTAGTCTTACTTGTAAGGAAAAACATAGGTAAATACAAACATTTCAGCATACTATTAATAAGTATATACTACATAAAATCTCTAAGCAGCAGAAGCTTGAAGTGTCTCTTTTTCATTCAGATGCTTGTGTTTAAATTCCAGGGATTTAAATGTAATTTGAATACTGTTCTAATTCTTACTGCTTTGCTGAGTTAGTGTGAGGGTGCTAAAGTGTTCATACCAGTGTTTTTTGGACATGGATAAAGACACAATAAAAATGCAGTACAGAAGTATGATTTACTGCTGCTTAGCTGTTGTCCAAGGAAAAAGAAAGTTTGAGTTATGTCCCTCTTTTCTACTTTGAAATTCTGAAGCCTAAAATTATTTCTGTTTGTCCAACAGTCAGGTTACCCCCCAGCTGGTGTTTGGGGACAGCACTTGCATTGGAGGATGAATCACAACTTCCATGGCCAGTAGAGGAAGTTTTAGAGTAGGTCAGTAAAGTGGACAGTAACAGATTGCTAAGACCAGCTGGTATTCACCCCAAACTTCTAAGGGAACTGAAGGTTGAAACAGCTGAGCTATGAACTGTGCTGTCTAAAACTATTATTTGAACCTATGCCAGCATCAGAGGAAAGGAAGCAAGGTGACAAATGTGATGGCAGTTCTTAAAGTTTCTGGAGGTTGAGGATCTGTGATTATCAAAGTTATTATCTATGACTGACATACTGTAGATAAATTAACTAATTCTACCCTTTATTAATATTTAATAAATTACACGTTTACTGGCAAAATCTTCTCAGTCTCAGTAATGGTTGAAAGCAAGTAGGATTTTGGGAACTGTTAGAAAAAGAAAAACAAGTCACTGTACAAGGCTGGTCTGTGCCCACATCCTGCGTATTTTGTGTGGTTTTGTTTCCTCATTAATAAAAGGTAGAGGTACAGCAAAACTGATCAAGATTATCAAAACAAAGGAAGTGTTTCTTTGTGCAATGCATAATTAAGAATGGGAACATTGATGAAGGACGTCATCAGTGTTTAAAATTTGCTAGGTGTAAGCAGCAATTACACAAAAGCATGGAAAAAAATCTGTTGAGTGTTATTGAACATAAAGATTTTCCTCTGGAATTGGTCAGCCTTTGAAAAGCCAATATATGGAGCCTTGCAAAGAAGTGTATGCTTCACTTGTTCTTGTATTTTTTCCTATGCATTCCTATGATCCCTGAAAGAGGTTAACTTCTGATCCAAAAGGACATAATTTATTCTTACAGAGAGGTTTTTGGAGGCAGCATAGTTATTATGCTAATTGCTTTGTTTAACCGGTTCTTGCTTTGTCCCACTTAATCTGATCCATGCTGACTCCTTGCCCAATACTTCGGTGTGATTTTCAACCTTCTTTCAGGTACTGGACCTGAAAAATTGGGATTGAGCAGCTGACATTCCATTTTGCACAGAGTAACATCATGGTGCTTCTTGAATCAGCCATGCTCACCTTGGGTGCAACTGCACCCACGTCTTGTGATTCTCTTTGATAGCTGCCATCAAGTGATGGATCAGCCCTGCAAGGCCCAAGCAGCTAAGTCTTGATGTTGGAATGTATCTTAAAATGAGGAGGTCTGGAAACTGCAGTGTCTAGCTCCAGTGGACACTTAACTTCAGTGCTGAGAACTCTATTATGTTTTGATTTTTCCTCTTTGACAAACTCCCAATTTAAGAGAAAGTTGATGTCAACCCTCTGTTTTTCCTTTCTGTTTATCGGAAAATTAGTGAAATTTTGAAGCCTTCCAGTAGTTGAATCAAAAAGGAGGACCTGGGTAACTACAGGCCCGTCAGCCTCACCTCCATCCCTGGAAAGGTGATGGAACAACTTGTCCTTGCTGACATCTCTAAGCATCTGGAGGAAAGGAGGCTTATCACAGAAAATTAAAGATTGTGTAACGTAAAGGTACTGGGTGCTAAAACCATTTGACAAGATATTCCTTGCTTTTACTTTTTACAGAGCTGTAAGAGAAAGTATCAGTGTAGTACACTTATAATGTAATTACTCTCCAGCTCTCATACATATTATATATGCTTCAGTGGTTTTCTCATGCAGATTATATAATTATACAAGTTTGATAGGACGGGTATTTTGTGGTAAATTAAAATATTTTTTAAATAGTCTGATTCATAGAGAAGCTTTGTGTGAAGTATCTATAAAGTCAGTCATTGGATGTGTTTAATAGCTGATTATAGAGGCATATTCTTCTGAATTACCTTGCAATAGCCTGTCAGGGATAAAATGCCTGATTACATTTGTGTCATTGCTGTTATCAATGATGCCAGTTATTATGTACCCCTGAGAAATTACTTGTGATAAAGTCCTCTGTTTTGAATGAGTTACGATGATGCATGACTGAGTTATAATGATGTATGCATGAATTGCATCAATTCAACAGCATCATTGCCCACATAGGAACAACAGCACACGTGTGCGTGACTGAACACATTTGAGGGAGGCAAGAAATGACAGTCTTTTACTGTAGAACTTCAGAAATACTCAGTACTGCAGAAACTGCTATTCCAAATATACGAGTTACTGATGAATGGAAACTGTCAAAAAGGGCAGAGGCCTGAATGAACAGGAACTTGGAGTACCTCAGCACCTTTGCATTATATTTTCCGTGTATCTGTTCCAATAAACATGAATAGCAAGTACCTGTACTTCCTGGGAGTTTGCAGTCCAACTTGATGTAAAATAATGGAAACATTTTTGGTTTCAAATCTGCCAGGTAAAACTGAAGCTTATTTACATTTCTGCCATAGTTAATAGCTTTATACTGTTTTTTCAAGTTTTAGATAAACTTAGATGTAAAATAAGAAATAAAAGGCATGAAAGCCTTTTAATACTGGATTAGATTATTAGGACTGATGAACAGTCCCTGAGGTGAACATTTGTGTTGATACAACCTTAGGTTGCTCTGTTTGGAAAAAATAATATTTACCATCTTCCTGGCCTCTTCCTTCTATTGCTGTGGGCTGTGCCAAATAATTCTCATTTTACCCTTGTTTTAATAAAAAAAGTAAACGGGTGTTTTCAACAATACTGAAGAACAATTTAGATGTAATTCAAAGTTTATTTCCTATTTTGAAGCAGATTGTTACAAACGGTTGTGCTGGTGAGCCCTGCAACTCTGTGTGGAATCTGCAAATGGAGCTGATGACATCTGTGTAGCAGCACAGTCTATGAAGTAGGCTTGGTTTTGTCCTTTTTTGGAGACTAAGCTTTGGTTTGTGACAGTAGCTGTGGAACTGTTAAAACAATCCAAATCTTCAAAAGGCTGTGTTCTGTCAGCTAAAAGACATGTATTCCATGTCAAGCCTTTGATTTCAGCACTGGTGAGTTCTTACCTGGAATACTGTATTGAATTTAAGGCTCCACAGTAAGAGACATGGACATAGTGGGGAAAGTCCAACAAAGAGTCACAAAGATGATGGACAGGAGCATCTTTCTGATAAGGAAAGACTGAGAGACCTAGGACTGTTTAACATGGAGAAGGCTCAGGAGGATATTTTGAACCTTCAATACCTGAAGGAAGGATGCAGAGGGCAGAGAAAAGCAATTGACATGCAGTGACAGAGGCAGTGGGCACAAACTGAAACACGCGAAGTTCCTCCTAAGCATGAGAAAACACTTCTTTGGTGAGGGTGACTGAGCACAGCCACTGGTTGCCCACAGAGGTTGTGAACTATCCCTCCATCCTTGAAGATATTTAAAGGCCACCTGAACACAGTCCCGTGCGCCTGGCTTTAGATGGCCCTACTTGAGTAGGGAGGTTGGACCAGATGACTTCCAGACATGCCTTCCAACCTCAATATTTCTGTGATTTATAGCAATTATCCCACATTTTTGCTTTAAATAACTAAAAGCTTTTGTAACATTTGTTATACATCTGCAACCTCATCTTCTCTTAAAGATCTATTCCTTTGATTCCAGATAACTTTTTGGAGGTAAAGAATGCAGATCTTTCAGTTGAATATCTTACTCTATGGGGCACAAACTTCATTTACTTCTAAGAGTTAGACTTCTAAACAGATGAGGTAGGAATCTACTTTCATAATGAGACTCAGTATGGCTGTATCCTTTGAGCCTGTTACCCCAGGCTTGTTCTTTCATTTTTCAGTGAAAACAGACTGCAAGATGACTGTCTTAGCTAAGAGGGTAGAAAAGGTGAAAGGTTTTGTATAATTTTCTGTACGTTCCGTTAGTTAGTGACAAAATAACTCTGCTGAGTGTTCCATAGACTTTTTATTTTGTAATGTAATTTTCAAGTTTCATCTGAACTAGGAATTCAGACTTCTAAAACTAAATATTCAAATCTGCATGTTCTTTTTGAAGCCTGTATTTCAAGGGTATTTTGTTTTTATTCAGTAGAATGATTATTTTAGAAGATTTTTTCTTTAACATACAGATGCACAGACATACAGATACATAGACATGATTGTTCTTAAACAGACATTATGGGTAGCAGATTAGATCAAGACCTGTGGCAGAAATGTAAATGTGCGTAGCAGTTTGTGAATGTGGACTATTTCTCTGGCACCAATCAAGAATCTCATAGTTTTGGACATCTGTGGAGTATCTATGTTGGATTGAATGCACATTTTTTGAAGTACTATTCTGTAGGCTTTCAGCTGTGGTGTTATATTTGTGAAACAGTCCTGTCACCACTCCCTTCAGGACTCTGATTTCAGGCAGGTCACTGTCACAGATGGAGATGGTTGACTCCAGTGCAGTGTGTATGTGGACACGTTTGAAGGAGACCGTCAAAGCTGTCTTTCCAATTGCTGAAACTTCTTGGAGGTACTTGTTCATCTGTACAGTGACAACCACATTGAGAATTTTGGACTTATGTTGGATGTGAGATTTTGGAGATAAAAGGATGTGAAGAGCAGGAGATGTATTTTAGTGAGTTTCAAAATGCTCAGCATTTTTTCTTAGGCAGAGCAGTTGAAGCATCAAAAAAAAAATGTCCAGGTCAGATGTTGGGGCCATGTGTATGTGCACCCAGTGTGATAGATACAGCAGAACTTGGAAGGGTGTGTGGTTCTTTCTATTTAACTGTTAGTTGTATAATACCTGAAATAAGACATGTGATTTTGAAAAGTTAATGGCTTAATGTGATGGTCCAAGTTGTGGAGCTGTGAGAGCTGCCTATGCATTTGGAGATCTGGTATTTTGATTCTTCTCTCATTAGTAAGACACTTTCCACCTATTTTCCTTGATAATAACCTTCTTTCTGCAGCAGCTGCCCAATGTCACTGGGCTGCTTTCTCTTTTTCCAGTATAAGCAAATATTTCTCATTTTCTATAGAGTACTTGCCTCCCTGCTTCAGTATCCTCTCAAAATAAAAATCTTATTTCTTTAATTTCCTGTTTGTCTAGATATTAACTTCACTTATTCAGATCTTTATATTAATTTATTTTTCCCCCAAGTTTTTTTTTTGTTTGTTTTGTTTTTGTTTGCGTGTTTTTCTTTTTTTTTTTTGTTGGATAGTTTTGTTCGTGTTTGTTTTTGTTTTTTTTTTTTTTCCCTCCGTCCCTTGTAAGTTAATAAGCAAATGAGGTAAAATTTCTAGAGGCAGTAGCAGATATTAGAGTTTTGATTGAAAAGTGCAACATTTCCCCTAGGGAAGTAATATGTATCTTCTGCTTCTTATTGCTGCCATCTTTGTAAGGATGTGACCTGAATTCTCCTGAAGAAGTATCACGTAAGTTTGCAGTAATGTAGTAGCTTGCATCATTGTGTAACTGTGCATACAATTCTTGTATGAGTTCCTAGAGTAAACATTTTTCCTTAGGGTTGCAGTGCCCGAAGTATTGCTTCAGCAATGTGTGTAACCCCATCCTAGGTGTAAATCACAGAGGGAATTAGCCAGTTTGTTTGCAGCATTGTTGAACGAGTTGAAAGTTGGGTGTTAAAATAGGGCTTGCTGAACTGCTGGATTTTTTTTTCTATGTTTGTGTATCTGTGTACTGTCTCCTTTAGAAGGCTCAAAATGCATAAATATTGCTTTCTAGTGCTGGAAAAGGCAAATTAATTTGTGTGGGTTGTTTTGTTTATTTTTTTTCTATTTTGGCCCCTATTAGTATGCAGTTCAAGGATGTTGGGGCATGTTTAAGTAAATGAATAAATTCCTATAATATCACTTTTTATTGTGACTATTAAGGAAATTACTTTGTTTCCTGTAAAATGATGATTTGCAAAGTTCCAAGGTAACCATAAACATGATGGTATTTTCATTATGATTGAAATGAGTAGGGCATGAAGATAGCTTGGAGCCTGTGACAGAGATGCCCGGGACTTCTAGTGGAATCTGCAATTCTAGCATTGATAAGACAGGCAACTGAATTATGCTTTTAAGAATGACTGTGTTCAGCATATAGATGATAAGAAATTTGTCAGGTCTGTTAAAGTGTGTAACAGCAGGATAAAACTGTTGCATGGTCCTGAGATCGATAGCCCCTGACTTGCCTTTCTGGGTTCAGTAAGGGCTCTTCTTAAGGCTTAATAAGAAAAAAGAGAAGCTTTCATGGTGACCTCCTTTGTATCCAGTAGCTCAAATGTTGTTCACTTCCTTTTGAACATAGTGGATTGAGTTTTAGCATTGGTGGTTAAAACCTACTTGTTTGCTTTCATATATGTAGTAAGCAGGAGTGTAATTTTTTCCTGGGACAGGTGAATGTTAACCTTACTGTTAAATCCATGCTAAAAGAAATTCAAGGCAAACTTGCTGTTGTGGGTAGGGTGAGGAGAAAGACACTGTGGCTTTGTAAACCATTTGTCAGGACCCTGAGTATCAGTCCTTCTCCCAAGGACTGCTTTTTGTCTTGGCTCAGTAATTTAATTTTTCAGAATACTGGGTTGTTTTCTGCACTGTGACATGTCCTTGAGGAGCACCATGCTATCTAGCAGGTGTAGAGTATTAAAAGTGATTTAGGAGATGAGTCAAATTTGTCTCTACACCAACTTGTAAGGAACCAGGACCTAGTTCATTCACTCTCTGTGTGTGGTCTTTAAGTTCTTATCTCTTTGGTAGTATCCTAGACAACAAAGCTCAAAGACTTCAAGAGGTCCTTTAGTCTGTGTCCCAATCCTACGCAAAAATTACTGTGCTTTAAAAAACATTTTTTAAAGAACGACAGTTTTTAAACATCTTTCTTAAAATTCACAGAAGTAATTTCAAGATAGGGAAGTCCTCTTGATAATAATTCACGTTACATCTACTTTTGTCAAGAGTCATCAGTGAGCTAGAAATGTTAATCCTATATTTTAACAAGATTTCTCATCTTAACAAGATTTCTCATCTATTTCCATCTCCTTCTGAAGTTAGCAGCATATACCTTTATTACAGATTTTCTACTCTTGAAGATTTGAAGCATGTGTAAGTTATTTTGAACACTCATGCTCTAAAAGCTTGGAAATTAATTTAATATGTGAAATAGTATAGAGACTTAGATAAACAATGGTAATACATTACTGTCAAATGTTATTCATACAAAGATTTGTGCTGGGGAAAAAGTAAAAAAAGGAAGAAAATAAAGGACAGTGAGACTACATTTAAGGACAGATTTGTGTGGGTTTTGTCTTTTTGTTAGAATGGTTCTTGCTAATGAACCCTATGCTGTTATTTTAAGTGACATTCTTATGACAATGTATGAATAATGAGAAATAAATTCAGATTACGTGATGCATTTGGGAGACCCTATTTGTAGGAATTATTTTCTGAAAAGAAAGAATAAGACAAAATTTCCAGCAATATTAATGTATGTTTATACAATCACTTGTGTTTGTGGTATTTTATAATACGAGGAATACATAATATATTTTAAATAGATTATTTTTTGAGGTGATAAGGAAAATAGGAATATACTATTTTATATTCTTAGTCAATGTTAATTTTTTAATGAACCGGTTTCATTTATTTTGACAAAAATAGGCACAAAAATACTTAATCTTCAGCTGATTCTTTATTGTGCAATATTGGGACATACTGACATACCATCTTCAAGATTTTTTATTGTTAAAATCCCATTCAGAATGCTAACTTGATCAAGCAGACGGAAATATGTTGCATGGAATCTTCAGTATGACTTTCATGACTTCATTTGTGCAATTAACACTGCCATCTTTATTCTGTATCTATATATGAAAAAAAAGAAATCTTGTTCAAGAAAGTGAACATGCTGCCAAATTTGACTGAAGAGCAAACATTTAATGAATACAAGCAGTAATGCAAAACCTCTCTCTTTTTTGTCTGTATGTTTTATATGTTCTTTGTTAATTGATAGCAAATACTTTTTTTCAGAATCTATTAATGTTTTCTCTAAATATTAAGATTCAACAGTGAGTGTATTTGTGTTTACTTTGGCAGTAAGAAACGAGGAGGAGGACTTTGAAGAAAAGAAATCCATTAAGAAACGAATCAAAGAATTAAAAGTTTTGGACCCAAAGATTGCACAGAATCTGTGTAAGTGGATTCTTGCTTTGATGACAAAGTAACGTTGTATAAATGTTCCATAGAAACGTCTTCCTCTCCTGTGTGACTGCCTGGTAACCACTTGTTTCTCAGAGCATGTGAGAATATATGCATATTGATGTTAAACTCAACCATGTGTGTTGATACAATTAACCCAGAAATTCCCAGAAAGCAGATAAAGGTTACCCCTTATTTATGGTGAGGTTATTCTCTTTTGTATATGTTAAGTAGCAGCATATAGCTATATGTCTAATTATCTACTTATATTTTCAACTTATTAATCAACTTCTGTCTGCCTTCCTACCCACTCGAGCAAAAAATGCAATATGACTACAAGATGTCTGGACATCTCGCTCTTTAGAGAAAGACAGCAACACTCACTTTAAGGGTGACAGAGTTCTGGAAGGGGCTGCCCAGGGAGGTTGTGGAGTCTCCATCTCTGGAGACACTTAAGACCCGCCTGGATCTGTTCC